>OMNN01070847.1:0-16074 GCA_900302755.1 Chromis chromis
CTTACCAAACACCAAATTTATATGTTAAGAGCTGACTGCAGGATCCATCAAATGGAATTAGTTCAAAAACTCAATTATTCAATCAATTATGCAAGTTAGGTTGTGTGATTTTTGGACACCTGATTCTTGGGTTTGTGATAGCTTGCTCAATAGATCATGAATAAATATACCACAAAGGCAGAATAGACACAAAGCTGATTGAAGTAAATCAACACTTATTGTCTACATATGATTTTCTTATCAATAACTTTACCGTATTCATTATTTAACAATCAGAAGAGTGGCTGTACTACATTTACATATCATAAAGTCCATCATTGCTTGTGTTATTAAGAACAGCTTTACTGTCAGATCAACATGTTTTGGCATGTGGCTTTCATCAGGGTCATCCAAAGAAGGTCATGAACATAACCTTCTGGAGTTAGGACCTCTTCAGATTTTTTCTTTCCCCATGCACTTTGGAAATAGAAGTTCTACCAGAAATCCCTATTCTGTAAAAAATTATAATTGTAAAATGTACTTTTTGGCCATTTGGTCAAAGCGTGTCTAAAATGTGTCCCTCTAGAAATGCTGAAAGTGCTGTCCTGATCGTAGTCTTTAGACCTGTGTGACAGAAAGCTGTAGAGCTGATAAAAAGGATTAGAGGACAAGGTAATACTGAAAATTTGACTGGTTTGGAGATGCTTACCCTCCACCCAGCAGGGTCATGCTACAAAATGATTTGTTAATCTGTTCCTCTCTGTGTGAGTATCTGTTGAATGCAGTTTGATAAACACTATGCGTCGGTACACTTAAACATCAAAAGGCTTTATTGACCAGCACTTTCTGTATACACCTGCTGCCCTCTAAATCTTTTAATACAGAACACCATCATTTGACATTTAGCCCAAATGCTTCCCTTAAAAACTTTTCTTCCCTTGGGTTCTTTTTTCCACTTCTGCCTGTACTTTTGTCCTTCTCCATCCTCTCGTTCGCAAACACTTTGCCAAAGTTCTGTTGTTTACCTCTTCAGTACCTCTTTCCCCACCTCCTTCTCCCTCCTTCTGACCTCTTGTTAGCTCTCTCTCTAATACCTGCCTGTCGATGTTGCTCTCGTCCCACTCGCTCTCTCTCGCTGCCCTGTGTTTCTCACCCCCATCTCCCCTTTATGTGTCTGCTTTTCAATACTTCAATACTCTTCGTTTTCCTCTCTGCCTTTTCTTGATTTTGTTCCTCTCTCTGTCTCTCTCTCTTTCAAATCCTTCTGTTCCACCACCCACCCTTTATCTGTCCAACACACACACATAGACCACATGCACCTCCTGTCTCTTGATGAGTCCCCAAGGTTTTCTTGTGTTTGTCTCTGTGTGTTGTCTGGCCAAGTGTTCCTCTCTGCTGTGAAAAAAATAACAACAACAACAACAAAAAAAAACAACTCCACATTTGTGCCTGCAGGGAAGGCCAGCATCTTTGGAAAAGAGAACAAAAGTATTGACAAACTCTTAAATCTTAACAGGCTTTGGTAATTAGCACAAGTTTAACAGGGGACCTGTACACGAGCAAAGCAGTAATGACTGGACAAGTTAACCTTCATAACCTTTTCTTTTATTCTTCCCCATCAAGCCTGCATTGTATTATTTCTTTGATTTTGTTTCTGCATATAGTCCTTTTTCACCAGCATAAAGCACTTTTATACATTTAATCACATTCCTTTTGAAATTGTTTTTACATGCTTATCTTGATTCAGCTTAGAGTGGATTTTAAACTAATCTCTTTCATCTAACTTCAGTTCCGGAGAGCAGTCTGGTTGTGCAGGCCTTGAGACTGAACACCATGTCCAAGCTGACGTTTGCCGATAGTTCTAGGTTTGATGCTCTGGTCAAGGATGTCTTCTCTAACGTTAGTTTCACTGATGTGGAAGACCAGATATTAATTCACGCATTGGAGCAAGTCTACAAGGAGGCACAACTTGAACTTATACCCAGCCAGGTGGGTATATGAAAACATGTCTTTATTGACTGAACATAGTCACTATACATGATCTTAATTGGTATTCAGCCAGTGTTTGGAATACCTCCATAGTGCAAGAAAGATAGTGTATAAAAAAACAAAAAAACAACAATAACATTAATTTAACATATGAATCACTGACTGTTGCAGCTGAAAAAGGCACTGGAGCTGAATGAACAGCTGAGACAACGTATGGGTGTAGTCATAGTAGGGCCAAGCGGAGCAGGCAAGTCTACACTTTGGAGGATGCTAAGGGCTGCTCTCAGCAAGACAGGCAAAGTGGTGAGTAAAGACACAAACACCCATTCTGTATTTATTGCCTAATTTAACATAAAAAATACATTTAAAATGTTGGACTTGGGTTCCTGTGTTATTTGGAATATAAATGAGCATGAAAAGCATTATTTAAAATATTATAGATTACACATCTTGAGTGTCATCTTGCCGATGCTGTACTTTTTGTAGGTGAAGCAGTACACAATGAATCCTAAGGCCATGCCCAGACAGCAGCTGTTGGGACATATAGACATGGACACCAGAGAATGGGCTGATGGCGTCCTCACACACAGTGCCAGGAGTGTTGTCAGAGAACCACAGGGTAAGAGGGATAAAGAGACTGATAGTCTGTCTTGCTTAGCCAGACTTTTGACAACTAGGATGGAGTTTTGCCCACATCACTGCCACCTTTAGCTATAATTTTTTCTCTCTCGCTGCACCCAGTACACTTTACAAGGACTAGACAAAGTTAGCCTGAAGCGGTCTACATTTATTGTGCTCTGCACTGTGGTTAATGTACTGTATGCATCTATAGTATTCATTGTATTTATGCATTTCCTAGAGGTGAACTCCTGGATTGTGTGTGACGGCGATATTGACCCAGAGTGGATTGAGAGTCTGAACTCTGTGCTTGATGACAATCGGCTGTTAACCATGCCTAGCGGAGAACGCATCCAGTTTGGACCCAATGTTAACTTCTTGTTTGAGACTCACGACCTTAGCTGTGCTTCACCAGCCACCATATCCCGCATGGGCATGATTTTCCTAAGGTTAGTTATTCCACACATACATAGTCTCATGTACCTATTTGTATCAAATTCCATCTTTCTCAATGCTTATTCCACTGTTATTTTCTTTCTTTACTCCCATTTATATCTCAAGTGATGAGGACATCGATGTGGGTGCCTTGGTGAAGTCCTGGTTAAGGGTTCAACCTGAAGAGTGTCACAGTAACCTAGAAAACTGGCTTGGAGACTACTTCCAAAGATCCCTGGACTGGGTCCTCAAACAGGTAACATTTGCCCCATACTAAATCTACAAACTGGCTCACAAACAGTCAGACTGTCAGTTTCCTTGTGTTGAATTGCCTGGATGCTGAAACAGTACTGTCATAATTTTGCATGCGCTGAACAACCTACAGCAGTGTTTGTGCTGAGATATAGAACTCTCTGAATTATCTCCACTTATCCTGACCAGTTTTTATTGTGATAGATTTCATAGCTAGCATTATAAAAGTGAGATACATTCACAGAAATCACATTTGACAAATCCAGTTATCATATCCCGCTGAGTTAAATAGTACTTACATACAGAGTTTCTTTTCAACCTGTTTATTCCAAAATGTTTATAGATTTTTGTTTCAGACTTGTTTATACCATTTTTTTCTTCTCTCCTGACTTCAGAATGACTTTGTGGTGGAAACTAGTCTGGTGGGCACAGTGTTCAATTGTCTGTCACACCTCAGTGCTGTGACAGAGAGAGGCCAATTCATTGTTGGTCTTCTTCGAGGCATGGGAGGAAACCTCAACCTCAAAACACGACAGGAATTTGCCAAGGAGGTGAGGATCTCTGTGTTTTTGTGTGGGTGACTCTAATAATGTGTTAATTTCAGGAATTACATTTTATTAATGTTCCAACCTCCAAATTTTGTTACAGTAAATCTTCTTAGTTGTAACTCCTAAGAAATGGAAAAATGGGTGATTATTCAAGTAAGATATTGGTTATTTAATGTGTGCATTTTTTTATTTTTACTTCTGTAGTTGCTGAGCTGGGCCAGGGAAACTCCACCAGACACCAGAAAACCACTTGATACCTACTATGACTTTGACAGTGGCCATCTAGCAGCCTATACGTTCCAGCGTCCCGAGAGTCTCACTCTGGAACAGTTGTCTCACACACACAGACTACCTGTTATTGAGACTCCAGGCATGCAGAGAGGTCTGCATTCCTTCTCTCCATGGCTTACAGCTCAGCACAGGCAACCCTTCATGGTGGTAGGGCCAGAGGGTTGCGGAAAGGGGTAATTACATATGCATTACAAATGCATGCATACACAGAACACAAACATTTGCATAATCATAAACAGAAGAGTCTTTTGCACAAACACGTGCAATTTCATGTATATAAATACACTGTGCATAGACAAGCATATAAACAATATTTTTTTAAATGAGTAAAACCTGGCCATGATTAGCATTGCTGTGCTTGCCTAGTAACTGGTTTTCTTTATCAATTGGCAGTCTGTGTAAACAATTTATAAGGGTATGTCTGTGTAGATTCTCAGTCTTTTCAATTTAGACAGGTACTATCCCACTTGTAAGTCTTCTTTTAGTAGCAGGGCTTGTGAGGTCATATTGGGAGAGTGTTCATTATGGATTGTGTGACTCAAATGTAGAGACTCAAAGTGACACAATCACACAATCAGCACAGAAATCAAAGCAGCTTTTATTCCAGACATGACCTTTCTTGTAAAGGCACTGACAACTCAGAATAGGGATCAGGTCTGCGGGTGCATGTGTGTGTAGTAAGTGCTTGGGCTCAGGTTGTGTATGTGTACACGCGGAGTTGTTGCCTCAGAAGTAATTGCGTCCCTCCCCAGGGGTTTGAAGAACAAGGGTCCCTCAGTTTGCCTTTTACACTCCAGTTGAGTCTCCCTCAGTCTTTCCTTTTCTCATCCCCTTGTCTAGCCTCACTTTGCCTGAAAGGTCACTGTTCCTGTGAGTCATTGGGTTTGTCGGCTTATTCTTCTGATGAAAGAACATGTAATAAATTTGCACACACATATACTGGAATGGTTGTACATGCACACACCACATTTACTTTCCAATTATTTTTTTCTCTGTTTGCACCCTCCAAAAAATGTCTGTCATTGCCTTTGGGTCTGTTCTGACAAACATTGTTTTTGAGATCCCAGAGAGCCCTTTTGTTAAATACACATTTTTTCCTCTTATCTTTTCTTACTGTCCTGACACCATCCTAAACATGTAGGCAACTTAGCTGCTAAAAAGTGAAAGCACTTCGACATTTAGCTGAAACAGGAGATCATGCCTCACCACACATATTCCAAGTGGATGTATATTTCTTGACCTTTCTTTATATTGTTTTCTCTGCAGTATGCTCCTGCGCTATGCCTTCTCTCGGCTGCGTTCCACCCAAGTTGCTGTGGTTCACTGCAGTGCCCAGACCTCATCTCGCCATGTTCTACAGAAGCTCAGCCAGACATGCCTGTTGCTCAGCTCTAACACCGGCCGAGTGTTCAGACCCAAGGACTGTGAGAACCTGGTCCTTTACTTAAAAGACATCAACTTACCCAAACCGGACAAATGGGGGACCAGCAACCTCACTGCCTTCCTGCAACAGGTAGAGGGGATGCAACACAATAGGACAGATAGCTAAACAAATGAGTGTATGGGTGGATGATGTCAGGTAAAATGTACAGTTTCGAAGGCTCAGACTATTACACATCAGCTAACTTTAAAACATTTAGAAACAGAGATATTTCTTCCTTACTATTCCCTTTTCTTCAGGTGTTGACATATAAGGGATTCTACGATGAAAATCTGGAGTGGGTGAGTCTTGAGAACATTCAGGTAGTGGCCTCCATGTCAACAGGGGGTGCTGTTGGGAGCCATTCACTCACTACCCGCTTCTCGTCTATCGTACGCATCTGCACCATAGAGTAAGTATAAAGTAGCAATATACTATATACCATTTATTATCTCTGCCTCTCTGTTTCACTGGTCTCTTTAACTATGACCTTTATCCCCCCACTTTTTCCTTACTGTTTCTCTGCTTCTTTGACTGCCTTTAGCTATCCAGACAGGGAGCAGCTGCAGACCATCTACTCGGCTTACCTGCAGCCAGTACTCCAGCATAGCCTGGGAAGCGAGGCCGGCTGGGCCAGCACTGGAAAAACACACCAGCTGGCTGGGTCTCTCGTCCAGCTCTATGAACAGGTATTGAATTTGATGGGGTGTTCATTCATGATTATATCTATATTTGTAACACCATATTCTTGCCTGATATACTGAATGCATAAATAAGACATTAGAGGCTCTAATTTGAATTTGAGTAATTCCACATTAAATCCAATCTTGTTTCCCAGCAGAGGGAAAGCACACACATTATGACTGATGACCACAATCAGGAAGAAATCACCACACCTATGTGCAGCAAACTAGAACTGCCCAAGCCCTTGTTTGCTTTAAAAATAAATATCCCTTTGGATTCAAGGGTACTGGTTGACTTCCTAGCTGTGTTTTCAAAAGCACATCAGCTTTTTACATAATCAATGCAAGTTATCCAAAAGAGCAATTATATTATAGTCACATGCATTATATAACAGAACTTTGTGCATAGCAAATGAAGGCACTCAGGAATTAGTTTAGATGAATGTTCCAATTTTGCTTACGGAATGTGCACATTATCAGTTGAAAGAAATCTATTATGCTGACAAATTTGCCTACTTATTTAACTTTATAAAGGTTTGCTCAACATCTCACTGATTTACTGCTGTTGCAAATGTCATATAATACATTTTCAAGTAATAATTGGATGCACATTTGTCCACACTTAGGGAGCAGAAATTTTAGTTCTGTTGGTATTATGCAAACTGCAATATACCACTGGATTATAAAGACTTTAAACAGAATCTGTACCCATGTGATAACTGTTGAGTGAACTGAATTGGCAGGACACTGTACATCACAAACTGGAATTATGGATGGGGTGGAAATATTTCTAAAATATGTCTTTGGTGATTAGATCGTCCATTTAAAATCTTTCCTGTAGTTACCTGTATGTCGTCCCCCCCCCTCGGACCAGCCCTAGTGGGTGGACATGAGCTGCCTGGCGGAGGTCTGCGCCTGCCGAATGCTTTTCTAGTTATGTCTATTATCACCTTTGTGCGTTTGTTTCTGTTCTCTTAGGTGAAAGCCAAGTTTACAGTGGATCACCACAGCCACTACCTGTTTACCCCCTGCATTCTCACAGAATGGGTCCTCAGCTTACTGCGATATGACCTCACTGCAGGTAACCAAAGTTAGATGAAAGAATACACACACATATGAATGCGTTTTTTTTTTTTTTTGCACTGTTTTAATGAGGATGAGATTGATCCAGTAACCAGAGAGGAACCGGTCTCTAAGTTTGGCAACAAGTTATATCCGTAAGGCTTGTTTACTTTTGAAATGTGGGAACCCTCAAGCATCAGACCCGTTGTCTGTAAGTGGCTTGACTCATTGTAGAGGCACTGCTGTATACAAATAAAAACAGAAAGGTGAATATAATGACCCATTGTTTTTCTACTAACTCCTTAGAGTCCTTGTGTAGAAACATTTTGCTGAGTAACATAAAGCATTAATAACTGATGCCAGAATCAAAGAACCAGGTGGCTCAGTTTGTCAGTATTCTTTCAGCTCAGAGCTACTGTTTCCAACTTTCACCTTTTTCTTCGTTCTGTCGTTCTCTCTAACTCCTCTCTTTCCCCAATTCCTCTCTGTCACTCGTCTGTCTCTCCCTCTTTTATCATCCTCTCCCTTTGCTGTCCTTTCATCTCTCCCTCTGTCACTCTTTCTCTCCTTCTGCAATGTGTTCCTGCTGTGATAGTGAGTCCAATCATTTATTTTAATTAAACACGTCAGCAGACAAACTTCTCCTTTCCTATGCTCATCATTTTTTAACTTACTCTTGCTTTTTTCCCTCCTCCTCTCCTCCTTGCTGCTTACCTTATTTTTGGTATGTAAAACCTTCTCATGTTATATTGATTCTGTGACTGTGTTGATGTATGTGCGTGTGGTGAGTTTGAGTGTGCATGTGATCACATAAATATTACATTTATACACTTCATAACTTCCATAACTCATGTGAAATATAATTTGTGTTTAAGTAAGGGTTCTTTCAACTTTAATGGAGGTGCCACTAACTTAGAATTTGTACCAAAAGTGATTCCTGTAAATGAGAGGGAGGTCATGTATAATGGACGTCAGCCTTCAATTTTTGTATAGAGGTTTACTTTATGTGTGTTAGAGCTGATTGATACATCCACATAGATACTGTTGCTGAATACTGACATAGATACTGCTATATCAGTATCAGTACATATATTAGCCAAAGATAGCACAAGATATCTTGGAGATAATCGAAAAATAGTGTTGCTATTATGTAGATATTTTTTAACTCTTGTAAACACTTGTTTGTATTATCATTATTAATATTACAACAATAAACACAAACAGTACAGACAGCCAAATACGACTGCCGCACACTACAAACGAGTGACTCTAAATCCTTTAAAGTTAACTTCCCCATAGTAACCAACCCTGATGATTTCATGTCGCTCTGTACATTCCAGGAGAAAGGGGCAGCATATTTATGAGCTCTTTTTGCCTCTAGGGAACAATATTTGTAGACTATTGTGAGAGCATAGGCAATATTGATTTAGATTTTTACACATGTATGTACACAAATAACCAACCTAATGGAGAAATCTGCAAACATGCAGAGATGGCCATTTCTCAGCAGTATACAGAGGACAGTGGTGATTTTCACAGAAAGTAATACAATTTTACATAAAAAAAAAAAAAATAAAAAAAAAAAGGACTTTCAGTTTCAGCTTGGAAACAATATTTTCAATGTGTGATTTCAATGACAAATTCTAATCAATAATAACACCTAAATACTTATATGTTATGACCATACCAATTTCAAACTCTTGAGAAATTGAGATCTTGATAAGATTACATAGCAACTAATCTTTATAACAGTAATTCAGGCATTCCTATGAAAATAGTTTATTTATAGATAATTTATGTTCACTGTATTTACTGTATAATAAACAACTAATATTGTTAACTTTTTAAAAACTGTATTAGTGACATCATCTTCATCAGTAATATCAGTGCCTGTCTTAACACACCACAACCAGTTAGGATTTATTGTTCTTATTTACTGTGGCATTAAAATCACTACAGAAGTGGATTTTGGGTAATGACTGCCGGAGGCATAGGAAGTAGCTTGCCAATTTAGCATGACAACTTGGCACTTGACATGTTTTTTACTTTCCTTAGTGGTTTTTAAAATTTAATATGCCAGAAAAACCCCAGAGTGTGAACTGTGTCTCTGTTTGACTTCTTCTTCTGCACTTTCAATAGAATGTGACAGACACAGTTGAAACCAGTGGCCTATGAGGCCACGATCTGTCCCTCTAGCGCTCTGTTTTTAGTTAGCAGCGCTCTGCTGTTTCTTGGGGGAATTTAGTACATTTAGTCTGACCCTGCAAGGGGCTTTTATTATGCCTAATCCTGACAAAAAACAGCCCTTTGACTCATGTTAAGTCCTGAGTCATTGTGTAAATGCGTTGCTTGTGTCTCTCCTTTATGAAGCTTAAACAACTATGACAAACATGGACAGACTACACAACGCTCATTGTATGTGCAGTATTATAAGTAGAATTTATTTATTTTTTCCTGCAGATTCAGCGAAATTTGGTGTGAAATCCCCTCAGCTTTAAATTGGCTTATGTGCTAAATGTAATGCCATGGTTCTGATCAGACAAAAATCTAATAAAATCAACAAATCTTATTGTGTGTATAAATGTTTGCAGACCTTATGACATTCTGTTGGGTATTAATTTAAATATGTGTGTCTGTTTAAATGTTTTCCCTTTTAGCTCAATCTAATGTGACAGACAGCGTGTTGGAGGTGGTAGCATATGAGGCCAGGAGGCTATTCAGGGACCGGCTAGTGTCCTCAAAAGACCTTCACACCTTTGATAACATTCTCTCCTCCATCATACGGGGAGACTGGGGCTCTGACGCTCTGGACAACATGACTGGTATGAGATAGCTCAAATCTTGCTGCTAATTCATGAGCCCAACATTAGGGCAAAGTAAAGAAAAGATTTCACTATAGATGAAGCAGGCCATGTCAACATTTACAGACTTCCGCTCATGCCTGAACGAAAGCAAGTATTTAATTATTTCAGAGCTTCTTTGGCAGCTCTGCATATGGCTTTATTTTTTCTGCTAAAGGTCGGTTTGCGTAGTCTAAACCAACATGACATTGAAAATTTTAATACATTGTAATATTGTAAACAAACAATGTGGTTAATAATGCTTGTTATCCACTGATCAAGAGTAATAATGTCACCCACAGGGCATAACGTTTTATTTTTTTGCTGGTTATAGCAGGTGTGAGATGTTGGCAACTGCTTTTAAAATATAAAACATGTCACAGCTGGCAAGAGTCCAGTGCTAAACTTGTTAATTCTTAGTGTGAGATAAATAAGAGTCAAGAATTGAGGCTCATAGCAGAATGATATACAGTGCTCTCTACGCTATGTAGGAGGCCCCCTTTGGATCATAAGAGCAATGAGAGTAAAAGATAAATACAGATCCTGCTCTTGCATATGCAGTAAAGAAGCACACTGTAGTAATATGTGATGTGTTTGGTAATGGGTTTCACTGCAGCACTAGGAATGACTGGCAAATGGTGGAATCAGCGAACCATAGCCAGTATTCTTTATGGGAAATAATATTGGAAGCTAGAATAAAGAAAACATGCAAAGAAGTCTGGCTGAGCCACAGAGAGGTAGAATGATCAAAAACAGGTCCTGGCTGCTGAATGAACACAATGACATATCTATAACCAAGGCCCCTGAAACTACCTAAGAAAGGCTTACAGTACTGGCAGCTACACTAACGAGAAACAGACAGAAACCTAAAGGATGAACGCCCTTTTCATCACATCTGAGTGTACTTCTAGCTGCAGTGCCATATCAAGAACCAGCTCACCAAAAGTTTATACTTAACATTGCTGCCCAATGACTAAGAGACACAAAACTGCAATATTCCTAACATCTTTTTATCATTTACATATACAGGTGATTAGTAGAAGAACACTGCCTTTGCAATGCTCATATTTTTGTGTTGTTTGCCGTATTTTTTTAGACAGCCTTCGTAATTTGATATGAACGCATGCGTGTATGCTACTAATAGTTTGTAATATTTTCCCTGTCTGCAGACGGTTTCTATGTGACATGGGGAGCCTCCGAAGGGGCTGTAATGGCTCCAGGCCAGTCTCTCCCTGCTCATGGTAAACAACTGGGACGCCTGGATTCTGCTGACCTGAAACAAGTTATACATAAGGTATGTACTGATGTTGTTGGATTAATTATGCACATATGTGTTTGCATACAATAGAAGAGTAACAAAGTTTCCTTCTGCTTAACTATGATACTGAAAGGCTGCTTATATGTTAATATATCATTAATACGATACATTTTTCATACAATAATAACATTCTGAAAGAGGCTAATTTACATAATGAGAACTATTGCTTTTAATGTTTTGCTCAGGTTTTTACTCAAGTACGATAAAGTAAAGAAAAAATATGCATACGTGATTTTTATTTGTAAAGATGATGTATTGTGGATTGTAAAAACTGTGGTTTTGCAACTTTGCCGCAGTGATTTAAGGACTTCTTCTATCTGCTGCTACTTTTTCTTTGTGTCCCATTCTTGTGTTTCTTTGTCTTTGCTTTCTATATTCATTTCATTCTATTTGTTGAAGTTCTACTGTTTACCTCCTCACTTATGTGTTCAACCCTTTTCTTCCTCTAGGGAGTGGTGCTGTACAGTCGTGATAACAGAGAGCTGGATCTTCTCCTGTTCTGGGAGGTGTGTGACTTTGTGTCGAGGGTGGATCGGGTCCTGAGCCGACCTGGTGGTTCTCTGCTTCTGGCGGGGCGGAGCGGAGTGGGTCGGCACACAGCCACATGCCTGGTGTCACACATGCATGGATACACACTGTTCACTCCTAAAATCTCTCGTGGTTACACTCTTAAGCATTTCAACAATGATCTAAAGACGGTAAGACAGGATTGCCTTCCTAAGATTTTATCAATTTAATTTGTTCCCTATTAACAGTCTTATGAAGTTTATAGTGTTTTTTTCAGATTGAAATTGGTTGAACAGAATGATGAATGCTATAGGAAATTTGGTGTCAGTGTACCTGTGGTGTGTTCACATGCATGATTAGTGTGTCTGTGTATGCGTATTATATGCGTAGGTGATGCAGCTGGCAGGTCTGGAGGGCCAACAAGTGGTTCTACTGTTAGAGGACTATCAGTTTGTCCATCCAGCTTTCTTAGAGATGGTGAACAGCCTGTTGTCATCAGGTGTGTATTGTGTACATATGTGTTTCCCTTATTTACATTTATTTTAATTTAACACATTTGACTTTGTGGACCTCAAGGTTTTACAACTTGATTTTAGAGTGAAGGTTGAAAAGGTTATATCACCTTAATAAAAGCAGTATTTTCCTTTTTTTACAGCAACATCAGCTGAAATATAAAAATGACAAGTTGTGGTGTTACTTGAGGTTATGTGCTGCAGTATTTCTTGGTCGAGTACACTGATGCTGTGGAGTCAAGACTCCAGCAAGCTTTATAGCTGCTGTTTAAAAGATTATTATTATTTTTTTTTTAACTTTTGGGCTGAGCCAAGCCAGCTGTTTCTACCTGTTCCCAGTCGTTATGTTAAGCTAAGTTAACTGTTTCACAGCTACAGTTTCTTTGTGAACAGAAAGATACGATTGGTATGGATCTTTTCATTTAACTCAGAATAAAATAGTGAATGCGTGTAAGAAGATAATAAATAAGATAAGAATCAATGTAGACAACCAAGGTTCTCATAATTATAAAGAGTCAAAATTATCTGCATGTGAATATGGATCATGCACTCCATTGGCTGCAATGATTTTTAACAAAACAAAGCTATACATCAATCGTATGTTACAGTTTTAATGTGTTCTGGACCCATTATTTTGAGCGTTAAGTTCCTTGTGAGAGCTGTTATTGTGTGTTATGTTTCAGGTGAAGTTCCAGGTCTGTATACACCAGAGGAACTGGAGCCTCTACTCTCCCCCCTTAAAGATGCTGCTTCCCAGGATGGATTCACTGGACCTCTCTACAACTACTTTTCATACAGTAAGTACAGTATGTTTATCAGCAGCACAGTCCCTCTGTTAGTCTGTTAATCCCTATTTTGGTCTGTTTCCATCTATGAGGTATGTGTGGTACACTGAACCTCTTGCTCGACTGCATTTGTAATTTCTTTTTACAGATTGTTCTATCTGCTCTGTACTTTGATTGTATCTGACTCTATTCTTCTGCCTCCCTGCTGTGCAGTGGTGTGTGTACTGTAGCAATGGTGCAATGTCATTGAAGTTGAGTTTGCTGCTGGAGAATCAAATCAATAGCTCTATTATTGTCAGACTAATTTGACTAAAGAGCTGCTTGTTCACCTTCAGTGTCTAACACTGCTAGGAAGGTACAACCTAAAAGGGAGAACATCACAAACACTAGTGCCTGTCGTCATGTTGTGCCACACGGTGTCTGTTTTCTTCAACATTTTATGACTAATTATACCACTCTTAATTTCCAAACCCTCTGCTTTTCATATTCCCCTTAGGAATCCAGCAGAACCTCCACATCGTTCTGATCATGGACTGCTCCAACTCTAACTTCACCATCAACTGTGAAAGCAACCCAGCTTTTTACCGCAAGTGTTCTGTCCAGTGGATGGAGGGATGGTCTGAAAGCAGCATGAAGAAGGTTAATTAGGAGCCAAATAGAAAAACAAGATAAAAAATGGATATGGATAAGTCAGCAGTTATTGATAAGATTCACACCAGGTACTGGGCATGGAGATTTGCAGTGCATATCTATTGAAAAGACAGACTTGTGTAGCCCAGACTTTTAAGAGTTACTCTGCTGTAGACCCAAACTTACTCACATGCTTTACCAGTTTCTGTTGACTCAATTTTAAATATTGACCCTATGACAGCAAGCCTTAACGGTAAATTGCTTATCTGTCATAGCTAAAATTTGAAAATTGAAGACTTGACACATTATTTTAAAAAAGCAGATGAGAGCAAAGTTTTGTCATGCACGCATCAATGCTTTCTATCTAAATTTCACATCTGGTGTGTGTAAACCTGTATGTGTACTCTGTCAGATTCCTGAGCTGCTGTTGGCAAAAACAGAACAAGGAGGAGAGGAGAATGGAAGAGAAAAGGGCACTAAGAGGAAAAGCTCAGGTAAAACTCCATAATGACTTAGGAATAATCATGTGTGATCTATGTTTATATGACTACTTTATTATTGTCCTTTTTTTATTTGGTCCATCCCTGTCATTACCCTTAGTGCATTGCTCCTTAGTGGATGTAGTACATTTTAGATATTCAATTTGGTTACCTTCCAGTTAAGACAATGTTATTCTGTATTAAGAAATTATTCAAAACACAGTAAATATTCAGATACGGATGTGTGTACTTGAGAAGCTCCCACCTTTACAATATAGGTGACATCAAAAAGCTGGAATAAAATAGTATGTGTATGTGAGTCACTATGAGATAATTCAGAAGTTTATTAACCATATTACTGGCTTAATATTTTTTAGTTTATCTGTGTTTAATGTGAATATCTTCAATCCAGTTTATGCCTGCAAAAGTTTTCCTCTTTGGCTCCTAGCAGGGTCTGGACAGGGAGACTTGTGCCGTTTGTTCCTGATGGTCCATGAGTCGTGTAGAGAACATGGTGCAACACCGAGCCAGTACCTGGCCTTTCTGCATGTTTACACGGCAATATACAGTCGGAAGCAAAACCAGCTTACCACAAGACAACAGCATCTACAGGTAAAATGTCAGCTGCACTACAGGGTGCATATTCACAAAAAAGTATTACTACTGCTTCTTCTCTTGTTTGAAGGGTCTCCACAAATACATTTAGTTGGCAGTCAAAAGGTAAAAAGTGAGCACTTTTAAAAAATGTATGACTTATGTGTTTTTTTGTATTTTGGAATATAAAGTAAGAGTATGTTGTAACTTGTGGTATTACACAAAGATATGAATGAGATGAGTAGAATTAAATGTACATTTACACACATTAATAACAAAGCACTATCAACTAAATGACTTGCTAGTACTCTGCACCCATTTGTTAGCAGATAAAAGCAAAAGCATACTGTGTATTCTACGAGTGTTATAGGATATTGAGCAGTGATGTATTTCTTGGTTTATTAATTGATAAACCTTGCTCTGAGTGGACACCTGCCCACAACACAGGTGGAAAGTTGAACTCCTCAAATGTTACATTTCTTGTTACTGCTCATATATCAGAGTCACATTTCATCTCTTCCATGTTATGATTGACTTGTGTCTGCAGGCAGGTGTGTCTAAGCTGAACGAAGCTAAAGCATTGGTTGATGATTTAAAGAGGCGGGCTGCTGAACAGAGTGCACTGTTGAAGACCAAACAACAGGAGGCAGATTCTGCCCTGCAGGAAATCACAACCTCCATGCAGGTGTGTATGTCTGTGTTGTTTGTGTGTATATTTGTTTGTGCTTATGTGTGTTTCACTGCGTGTAACTTTGACACTCAGTGGCAGGCAGGACAGTAGTCCTGCAGGGTTTCATGTCTCCTCCAACTTAGATCTATCCTCCTCTCAACACTCCCTTCCTGCTCTTCTCTTCTCTTCTCTTCTCTTCTCTTCTCTTCTCTTCTCTTCTCTTCTCTTCTCTTCTCTTCTCTTCTCTTCTCTTCTCTTCTCTTCTCTTCTCTTCTCTTCTCTTCTCTTCTCTTCTCTTCTCTGCCAGTTTCTTATCTTTGCCACTTTTTTCTGGATTTCCCATGGCTGTGTCCTCCCTGCTGTGAAAACACAATTTATTTAGTTTGTGTGTGTGTATTTGTTTTTTGTGTAACTTCTCATCCAGTGTTTTCTATCTCCTGATACACGTTTCCATTTCTTCCC
>OMNN01070848.1:0-14477 GCA_900302755.1 Chromis chromis
AACTTTTATTTTGAAATACCTCTTTGGTGACATATGGCAGAGGTAGCCGAAAACTCCATTTAGTTGATGACTGAGTTAAGCTGATGCGGTGTGGGGAGAAGCTTAGTCGGGGATCCGCAGCAGCTCCCGGGCCGGCGGACCCCCTAGGAACAGGACAAGACAGGAAGAGAAGGCAGAAGTAAAGGGAGGGTGGGTGAGGCACGAGAAGCAAGAACAATCAAGTGCGAAGGGCAGAGTGGTATGTATAAACGTGCAACAGGAAGGGGAGTGACTGAGGTGTGGTCCTGCTCCTGAATCTCAGCTAAAGATTTTATCTCCATTTATAACTTGGGATTATGTAGTGCAGAGTAGTTTTACAGGGTTTGAGCAGAGTTGTAGGTGAGCTGGTGTGCTCAAGTGGAGGAGTGGGTGGAGAGAGAGGTGGGGACTTCATAGTTCTGCCACACTCTACACTGTAAAATGTAATGTTTGGGTTCCAAAAAACAATGTAAACGTTTGCATCAGTCTTTTTTAAGTTATGACAACTTCTAATGACATTATGTTGAACCAAACTACACTGAGTTAGGTTAGTTTCAACCATCTGAAATTGTCAGAGTATGTTAAAAAAAAATTAGGTTATCGAGCCAATGCGATTAAGTTAACTCAAGTTGAATTTAGTTTTCAATCTACTAATGCAGAAATTTGAGTTTAAATTACACACTTTATTAAGTTGATGCAACAGTATTATGTCAACCCAACCCATCAACCTAATGTTTGCAGCTTAAAAGGTTTATCTCATCTTGCCATTTTAAAGCAGGAAAGGATTATTCTCGTTGCAAAAAAAGATGAGGATATGTAACTTTAATACACAGAAATAAACTTTTAGGAATTAAATCTTGAAAAATGTGTTGTTTCTACAGTTCCTACAATCTTTTTTTTCATAATATCTCTTGTTTCAACACCTAGAGACTAATTTCTAGATGCTTTTAATCTAATTAATTTGACACAACTTGTGTTACTCTACATTTTACTCATGATACTTCAGTATTTGTAGATAGATGATTCATGCCTGTATGTTAAATATTTAGCTACAACCAGGATGCAGTTCGCTTAGCTTAGCAGGGAGAAATAGATTGCCTGTCTCTGTCTGAAGATAACAAAGTCCAGCTACCAGCACCCTCTAAAGCTCATGATTAACATGCTATATATTGTTTGTTGCATAAGTACAGAGCCGGTCTGCAGTATCTGTTTACACCTATTTTCAGCTGTATTCTGCTGCAACACTAGACAGTGTTATGCCTGACTAATTTATTTTTTGAAAAATACCTAAAAAGTAAGTCAGATAAGGGGAGGTACCAGGTGCTGAGGAAGGTAAATTAAATTAAATATTTACATATCTAAGGGTAGAACCTAATTACCAAATCAAACAATGAGTGGGTGCCTCCAAAGCTTTCCGGAAGGGAGAGATAATAATCCATTTTGGATAATTAGGCACACATTTACCCCGCACCTTTGTCTTTTTACTGTCAGTACAGCTGCCTTTACAAAGTACGTATTGTTCCACATGGCATGCATACAACTGGGGAGTACTATTTCATCATAACATTGTGCCTTAAGCTTTGACCGTCTTGCTCATATATCCATCGTAGCCTGTAGTGCATGAGCTGTTCTGATGGCTCAAGCTTGTTACGTAACATTATGTGATGTATCTTCCACTGTGCAGAGGTTTGTGGGTCAGAATTGCCAGAAAACCAGCTTGTATGCTGCAAAATAAGACCGAATGTACATCTGGTATTTATGACATACTGTATTTGACATACTATGTATTGGGACATAAGAAATCTTTTTTTGGAATGCACCCGTAGCATCTTCTCCAGCTCAATCTGGGTTGGTCGATAGATTTTCTTTACCTTAATGTGTGTTTCAGGTATTACTTAATAAATGACTTATTCAGCCTAATGCCACTGTGTTGACCTCCTTTTTTATGGCCGGACTGACCAAAGCATATCAACAGATAAAAGCCAATGGTCTTTACATTCATCCTGGTAAGAGGCTCGGATAGAGGATGTATTTCTGCATATTTCCACAGAAACCAACCCCAGAGTCTGACTGATTCCAGCACCTTTGACCTCTTACCTCCTCCCAGGTGTCCAGCAGCATCACATCCTCCTCGTCCAGGTCACTCTGGGCGAAGTCGTCCACCTCCGTCATCCTAAACTGGCCCGTCTGATTGGAGCATTCAAACAGCCGGGGACTGTGACGAGGCTCCTCCCTCTGCAGTCTGAAAAACACACAGACGTTTCCATCACAACAACTGCATAATCTGCCCTGTTTTTGAGCAAGGGGTGTGTGTGTTCGCTGCATTTCATTGGCTTCCGATGACATTGGGCATATCCCACTGACCTTGATCTAAAAATAATCCATGCAGATTTAAATGTAAGCCTATTAATGGTGCAAAAATATGATTAAAGGGCCTTTTGGATAAAATCTGAAGGCCTTGTTAATGGGTTATTATAATGGGTGTATTTTGCTTTCATGCAACATGCCCTAATAAAATAAAAATAAAAGGGCTGAGTTGAGTGCTCATCTGGCTGAAAAATAAACCTAACCAGCCAGATGTATTGTTCCGTAAGAAGCCAAATTTCCTAAAAAATTCGGCCACAATTCTCCCCCTAAAAGCAGAAAACATTGATTGAAAAGTGTGATGTTTTTGCTGTCTGTGTTTACCTCTTATCACTGGCATATGGAGCCTTTCCACCCAACGCTACCCAAAATTCAGCTGGCTCCTGTCCCTCCATCACCACCTGCTTGTCCTGCCTGGACAGCACATCAGAGATCGCTCTTCCCATCACCCTCTCATCACCGTTGCAGCCCTGGAGATGGACAGAAGCACACATCAAACAAACAGCATCAAACACACATGGATTTCTGTGAAAGGGCAGACGCACAAATGCACATTTTTATCATTTGAAAAAGGGTCATGTTGAGCTTTTGCAGCTTGCGGCGCGACTCCATGGCAAGATACATACCTTTCCATACCACAGGTGGCATTTGTTGTCAGTCTTCAACAAGAACACGTCATTGGTGTTGAGAGAGGAGGCTCTCGCAGGCACTTCAGTGGCCTTAGTGTTCATCTCACTGGTTCCTCTAACCTGGAAAAGCCTGGCAGCAGGGTCAGGGTTAACCACACCGGGTCGACTTGTACCTCCCTTTAAACACACACACAAATGCACATATACACATTAAAATAGAGAAAAAGCACACAGATATATCCATGTAGGATTCATTTTCATATGATATGTTGCTGGAATACTTTTCATTTAGGAAGTGAAGGTATTTGCTGTAGTAATTTTTCAAGTTTTCTACTCCAGCAAAAAATAAATAAAAATAATTTCAGTGTGAAAATCGCACCTCAAAGATGGTGAGTTTGCCTTTAAAAATAGCCAGGAAATGGCGAGGCTCCTTTCCCATGACCACTCTGACCTGCACCGGGGCTCCATTGTACTTGTTATCAACATTGACAGCCTGGTAGGCGCATGCTGTGATCTCATCTGTAGTGGCATGACGGCCCTGATGTGAGACAGACATAGATCATGTTAATACAGTTTGTCAGAGGCAGAGAGAGACGAACAGGAAATCGCGATGACACTGACCTGCCACATGTAGAGGATGTATTGCAGCTTGTTCGATCTCTGGTATGAGTACAGCACCAAATAGCAGTCTCCTCCGTAAAACTGTCCGTATGTACTTGGATCTACTTCAGCGAGTTCCAGATTCTCAATGCGCCACACCTGACAATTTAAAGAAATTAAAACATTGCTGAGTTTTCCTTCTCATTTGGATCATTGGCACTAAACTGGACACCGATCAGGCATAACAGTATGACCACCTGCCTAATTTTGTGTTGGCCCCCTTTATGTGGTCAAAAATGCTCTGAACCATTGGGCATGGACAAGAGAACCTCTCAGGGTGTCCTATGGGGTCTGGCACCAGGACGTTGGCAGTGGATCCTGTCAGTGGTCATAATGTTGTGGCTGATCGGTGTATATCTGTGTTTTTCCCACCTTAACATCTCCAGAAGCATCATCCACCATGCGCTGCTGAGCTGCCAGTTCAGGACGTGCATGGAGCTCCATCACATTAAACTTCACTTGGTCTACTTTAGCTGTGCGGAGACCCAAAGTGCTCAGCGTTAATTAAATAAACAAAAATTTTAAAAAGCTGTCCGACTCAGATGTAAATGCAGTATTACCTATCTTTCCAACGCTGTAGGTGGTGCCCAGACCCTGAGTTTGTTCTTTATCCCTCCAGGATTTGAACAAGTGCTTGAACATTGCTGACTCTCCTCCCTCTGACATCACCTCCACACTGGTGCTGGCTGGGTAGTTCTTAGCTTTGATGTAGCCCTGATAGGAAAGATTCATATACAAAAATGATGGTGAAAAACACCACACACAAAAAAAATGCTAATAAAATGAGATCTTGATAGACTAGGGGTCGTGATTCTGGCAAAAGAAAACCATTATGTTGAATAAAGTTATCAGAAAAACAAGTTTTAACTACAATCTACACAGTATTCTGTAAACTCACCACTGCTCTGTTCAGGGCTTCTCGTCGCTCTTCCTTGGAGGCCTGTTTGCCTTTCCAGACCATCACACTGGAACCTTTTTGATCCAAAATATAACAATCCTGACAACCAGAGAAAAAGAAACAATGACCAATAAGACAGGACTCATTTTCTTCAATATAACTGTGTCTAAAAACCATGTTTGAAGGATAGAAACCACTTACAGAGGAGCGCAGCAGGTCTTGTGTTAGAGGCTGAGTGGCCACTTCTTGAACCACTAGATTCCCACTATTATCAAAAACACTAAGGAGAGAAATGAGGAAATAAGTGTATGGTATTGTTAAATAGCAAAGTAATATTTTTATTTATTGAATAATTAGACAGAGATAACCCACAAAACACAAAATGCAGTTTTTAAATGATGATTTATTAAAGATTTATTGAAAACCTATATCAAACCCTCTGAAAAAGTAATTGTCCCACTAAACCTAAGAACTGGTTGGGCCACTCTAAACATTAAAATTACTTTGATGATCTGAAACATTTACGTGTGACGAATATGCAAAAATAGAAGATTTCATTCGGGGGGCAAATAATTTTGCATGGCACTGTACATAGTGTTCTTACTGGTAGAGCCTGATGTTGTTGTTCTGCGCCATGTTGGGTTGGTCATCAGCAGTGGCTGCCTTCAGCTGTGCAGGCCTCTGGCCCAGAACAGCAGTCATGACTTTCATCAGCTCGGGTGAGTCTCGCTCATTTTCACCTTCCACAATACCAATCTGAGCCCGACCTCCTCGCTCCCTGTCACGGATGTCCTGAGCCAACAAGACCGCCTGGAAAGCGAGGAGAGAAGAAGAGATGCAAAGCTGTGTGAGTAAAACTTCTCCAAAAATAAGTAGTGAATTATTTAGTTTATGCCCTTGGCTATTTTTCTGAAATTGCCACCTGAAACAAAATTAGCAAATTCTGTAATCGCTCCACAAGTGTGAGGCCAAAATCAGCAAACATGGGCTCTATATAATACAAGACACTTGGGAGAGTCTTAAAATACAATGAGTGTAGATTAAGATACAAAACCCTATTTGACACATTTACTTGTGCCTAATAACATCCATGTCATCCAACGTGGCAGCAATCTTCTAAAAATGGCAGCAGGATGCTTTTTAATAACAGACACAGCTTGGTCCTGGTACAAATTCAGACATTCTTTTTGTACAGGAGAACAAACATATCTGACATCAATTCTACATTAATGCTTACACACTACAACAGATACGGAAACTGACTTGAGATCATGGAACATATCCACAACACGGAAAGATTAGCATTATTACTAAAACGGAGAAATGTATAAAAAATTTAAACATACATAAGATTATTCATTTGTACAGTTAAAGCAAGTGTTGGTTTGTCTTTTATCTGTTTCCTGCTGTTACCTTCCATTCCTACTTTCTTTCCCCTTTCTGTTTGTATGTTTTACATTTTATGGACAACTGTAGGCTTAATACTTAGAGCTGTATGCTGCATGATATTAAAAATCCATTGTAGACAAGTTTGTGTATAGATGTATTAAAATTGTATTTAAAAAATGTATAAAGGATGCATAAAAATATATAAAGGTGTACAAAACTTTCAATTACCACACGAGACTACTTGAAATTACATCTAGTCATTCTCCCTAAATGAAAAATTATGCAGTTTACTCCTCAACAAACATTACATTACATGTATAGATATCAATAATATTGATTATTTTGCTACTTAAAGTATATTTATCAGTGTTCTGTAAAATTTTAATGCAAGACTTTCGCTTGTAATTAAATCATTTTAGGATATTACTGACAATCTGAATATATATGATAAATTAACTATATATTTATAAAATGTGTTAATGAAAAAATGTGTAATTTACTCTTTGACTAGTATGTTACTTTTGTTTAAGATATCAACAATAACTTTATTTTTGATTAAAGTATATTTAATCAGCTTTCTGTAAAACTGAACGCAGGACTTTCACTTGTAATTAAGCAATTTTAAGATATTCCTGTAATCTAAACATGTATGACATACAAACTATATATAAAATACATATGATATATATATATATAAAAATGTATAAATGGTGCTTAGAAATGTATGAAGCTGTATGCAATTTACCAAAATGACACCTTGTCATTCTCCCTTAATGAAAAATTTTGTAATTCACTCTTTGACATGCATGCTACTTACATGTTGATATATCAATAATAATGATTCTTACGATATTTCAAGGATAATTTATCATCTTCCTGTAGAATTTCAAATACAGGACTTTCACTTGTAATTAAGAAATTTTTAAGAGAGCTTCACTTCCGCTGCTTTTACGTCAGTAAAAGATCCATGTGCTTCTTGCATTGCTGCTCTGTGCATCCAATCAATTACCTTGAGCTTCTCCCTCCTGTTGCTCTGGGGGCCGTTCCACTGCACAATGGCTTTGCCCACATCCAGGAGAAATATATCTCCATTGTTAAAGCTGCTCCACGACACCTCCACCTGCACACAAACATAGAGGAGAGCTATCAAATACTCTCCTTACAATCAAATGGACAGCAAATATCACACTGTCGTGGCACTCCTCAGGCAATTAACACCTACTCTGACAGCTACGACAACACGCACGCCATAATTTGCTTAAGAGGGAGTGCCAACACCCCCTTGTAGCGTGACTGTGTGAAGCCTGTGATAGCAGATGTGGGAGGTAAAGCATTAAACCCTGCTGCAGCCCCCTTGCTTGCATTTTCCACTCTGCGTACCTCCGTTGCTGTGACATGCTTCCTCCCTTTGACGTGCAGCAATCGCAGCACGTTGTAGACGTTTGTGTCAACATGGTGGAAACCCGAGGCCACTCCGCCCTTCTTGTAGCTGCGGAGAGATCGGTGTACATTACCAAAGTTCAAGTGCAATAAAACATGAAGGCCAGAGGCATAAAGGAGAATAAAGGGAAAAGACTGGGGGAGATGTCGTTTGATTCATTTTTGAATTTATGTAACCATGAACCAAAAACATAATAAAAAAAGGGTGAAGGTTAATGAACCGTGCATTGAAAACAGTGCTTTTCTTTGCTAAGCTTCAAGAAAACAAGTGTATGCTGTGTCATAATCATTTCATACAGAGGGATTAGCGTTATAAGCCATGTCTCAGAAAGATTAGAGCGTTTGTGTGAGACTCCTTCCCTTGAGCTGGTCACCAACCCCCTTCTTTGACTCACATCAGGCCATTTTTGAAGTAGCTCCTGAACCGAGGTGACTCACAGCCCTGCACCTCCCTGTGCTGGACCGGACTCCCACCCAGGAACTCATCCAGCTGGGTGACGTAGATGGCGGCGGAGCCCTGTTCATCCTGAGAGGAGGTCTTTCCTATCCAGTAGTGGACGTCAATAGACTGGCTTGAACCCATGTTCTGTTTTATCTGGTAGTTAACATGAAAACACAGGATTCAAACTTGCACAATCATACGTAACTCACTTGCCTCATTAATGTTAAAACCAGCCAGTTTTGTACTCACATATAGAACAATGTAACAGTCCCCTTCAAAAAAGTTGCCGAAGCCTTGGGCTGGAACAGGAGCCATTTGCATGTTCTGAATAAAGAAAACACCTTCAACCTCAAACAAAAATAATATTTTGGCATGCTACACATTTTGCATACAGACAAATGCTCGGTTTGGACTCTTCAGTGCTTCGAAATACACTTTGCATGGCACAATCTGCTGAAATAACTTGTGTTTTTCAGGAGCTGTTTGTTTTTCTGCATTGTGTAACAACAGTCAGCTTTTCTTTAAAGGTTGCTTCATGGAAAAGAAACCACAACCGGGGTAACGCCACACCTCATATAGCAGTACAGTATGCAAGTGTGATTATGATTGTTGTCTCTAGTCTCATGACGTATGGCTCAGACTGAATCCTTATTATTTAGTATCCTAATTAACATTTATTTTTTATTCTCAAAGACATATCCTTAGAAAAATACTCTTCTGAATACACTTTTACCTTGAAACTGCTGTGTACCAAAGACAGCCTCAAAAAACACAGATTCAGACATCCAGGATTTAATATTTATTTGCCAGTTTGCAAGGCTGGCCTTTCCACTTCACTATTCTTCCTCAGAATTGATTTCCAGTTCAGCCTTGTATTCCTGAGTTACTCCAATATTATAACAGCCCACTGTGAAACACTGAGTAGTTTTACAATGTGTGAGTCCTAGGTGATCCGATGTGCTCAAGCTGATTCTGATCTGTGCATCAATGTAGAGTTAATTGTAAACCATTGAAAAACTCAATGAGGATTCATGGAAAAAAACTTCTGAAAATGTAACTTTGATAAAAAGAGATGAGTTTTGGGGAGTTTAATCAATGATCGAAAACAGACTTTAAAGCACAGCAGTGTGACAAGTAATGTCAATATACACAGCAATATAAGATGCATGATATTTGATGAAGGCCTGACTCACATTGATGGTCCATATCTGTAGGCCTGGTTTTCGGCTGACATTTCGAAAGGCGTCTGGCTTGTCATCACTCATCATTCTGCCGAACTGAAACAAACATAAAGACAACGCAAAAACAGTCAGTCTCATTTTAAGAAAATTTAAATTCACTTTTCACAATTCATTGTGTGTATGTGTTGGATTTATACTAGGAGATAGTTAGGATACACATATTTCTGTAAGTATTCCAGTTAATCTTCTTGTGTTTTGCCAACTTTCCGCATACACTTCACCTAAGTTAACTGTCTATTTGCAATTACTAATTCATTAATTCAAAGCACTATTGTTAAGTACAGTTATGAGGTACTTTCACTTTACTTGACATTTTAATTGACTACTTATCTTTGGTAAATACTGTACTTTTATAGCACTATAGTTATTCGAAAGCTGATGTTGCTAACAGATTAAGATTACACATGCAGGACATATAAATATATAAATCCTTGTGAAACTATAAAACATTTTATAAAGTTTTACTTTAAAACAAAAAAGAGTTCCTTTCATTCCAGCATTAGTTTTAACAGTAACATCCCAGTTACTAATATCGGAATTTTATCCTTTTAAGAAGTATTTGTACATTTGATTCTATGACTTCTAATAACATTTTTACTTTTATATAAACTTTAACACAGGACTGTTACATTTACTTGGACTACTTCACATACTTACAGTGGCGCTTTCATGTAGTCCCAAATAACAGATTTTAATGCCACATTGGCAGAAAACTAGCATATTAAGCTTTAAATTAATGCAGTTCAAGTTAATTTGTTAGTAGACATCGTTAGTGGCATTTATGTAATGTCAATTTTAGCGATCTGATGAAAAAAAGTCCAGTATTGCGCTCTAACATTAATCTCCTTTTTGCTCTGTGTTTGGTCTCCACCAGCCAACTAAGTGTTTTACCACGTTCACCAGCTAGTCTTTAACTTTGCTTGCTATTAGGTGCTTTATAATTTGTTGTTTTGTAGCCCTGAGCTAAAAGAAAAGAAGAAAAGAAACAGAAAACTACAATGCATGAATGTTTCATAGGCTTTTTGCTCTGTGTTTGGTCTCCACCAGCCAACCAAGTGTTTTACCATGTCCACCAGTTAGTCTATAACTTTGCTTGCTATTAGGTATTTTAATAATGTAGAGTTGTTTTGTAGCCCTGAGCTAAAAGAAAAAAAGAAACAGAAAACTACAATGTACGGATGTTTCATAGCCTTTTTGAGAAATAAAAACCGATGCAAAAATGAGCAAAAACAATGAATGAATAGAAACCTAGAAGCTTATCCAGCACGTTAGAAAACACATATTCTGTTCTGATTCTACTAAAGTACTTGCACAGAAAAATATTACACTTTCAAGACCTCCTTCTCCTTCCTACTCATCCTTACGAGTTCCCTATCTTTTCACTGGAAACAGATGTCTCTAAAATGACAAGTGAACCAATTCAAAAGATTGGATCTCTGACAGCAGCGCACCTCTAATCCCCCTAATGAGTGTCAGCTTGGCGCCATAGCAACATACAAGTCTTGCAATCAGCGGTGCTTTAACTGCCTCTTGACTCAGATATCAGAAACAACAGCCCTGATAAGCAAACACACTGTATCACCAGCTGAGCCGAGAATATGGGCTTAGTGGGGACTCGCTGCGTGGAAACAGGCTCGGTGGGATGTTACGCCGCTCGCAACATATCATGAATGCAAATACTGGATCCATGCATGATATGATTGTCAAATAGCTGCAGGAACTGTGGTTGCAGTTATTCTCCAGAGAAATAACCCAGCTATAATTCATGGCTCCGTGTACTGTGCACCTCCAGGTGGAGGAATAAAAAGGCCTCGCTGGGCGGTGATTGATGGAGTGGGTGGTGTGAGATGAAGTGAGATAGAGCAGGTCAGCTGGACTCTAACAGGATCTTAACCACACCCTTCATTAATATTATCAAGGCTCTGGTATTCAGGTGGTTGAATAAAGGTGACACACACACACACACACACATGCACTGAACAAACACTGGAAGGGGTTGAGATTTAAATAAAATGATAGGGCTTGGGCTGGAGTTGCAAAATCCTGCATTCGGCTTTTGTTGTGTGAGACCAAAGGCAAAGTGTGAGTCATGCTGGTATACTTTTGCAGTAACCTATGTATGATGTAATATATAAAGAGGTACATCCGTAGCTTTAGTGCTAGAGTAAAATGAACAGCATCCAAAAGTGTGCTAAAAGCGAACGATAAAACACGGTGTAGCAGAGTCCAGTTAGATAGCATCAATCATTTAGATAGCTAAGTGCATCATCGACCACCAGTCAGCTGCTCCAGATAAAGAGAGAGGGGAGGGTGTGGCTAATTGCTTATTAACTAGCCTTTTAATTTGTAACCATGTCATCTTTTCATTCAAACATAATTCAGTAAAGCCAAATTAAAAAGTCTGCCCCACTTGTGTCAGTTTGTTTAGTGCTGCTCTGGATGACCTGCTAAAGAGAGTGTGGGTGGAGGTTAGCATCTATATTCCATATCATGCATTTAAATGTATTTTCCTGTTGCCGTATTCATATCTTCTGACCATGCCCTTGGTAAGTGGCCAAAGGAGAGGCCGCACCCTGCATGTGTTTGTACTCCACATGTCAAATTGTGACTCGGATAACAGCATTTTGTTGTAAAATTAAACAGAGAACAGCAGCAATATGACAGAAAATATAAACACCTGACTCGACTATTGCTTTAAAATGTAAATGAAATCAAAGCTACTTTAAGTTTAAAATACATGATGTCTTTGTTATATATATTAAAAAAATTAAATAGTATATCATCTAATTAGCAATTTAAAAATGTGAAAAATCAGGATGGATAATTGACTTGCTATCTAATTTAATTGACTCCACCACTGTAATGATTATTGAAACTTCCAGTGTAGACTCCCTGTCGTTAATGAGAATCAACCATTGTGCTCTGCTATCTGATCCCCATCAGAATAATCGAAGAACAAATAAAACGTATGAAAAGATAAACTGGAGACCGGCTACTGAGACGGGAAAAACTGGTTTTCTATCAATTAACCTGAACTGTCCTTTCCCTCAGGATACACAATGAGCTTTGTTAAGGCTGCACAGTAGATGCATCCTAACATTTCTTTTTCTAGGTCATATGAAGTGGTTTAAAAACACCACAAAAATTTATATTTCAAGGATTTCCTCCTACGATGATTATAATAAAGATGATTTCCTTCCTAAATTGCAGTGATTCAGGTAAATGAAATTGATAGGGACAAATTCAAGAAGCAGAAAATGGGTGTTACTTAAGTAAAAGGATGGTTCTTACCTGGTGCTGTGTCTGGCGTAGTGTAGGCCTGGTTGTCTCCTACGAGTTGTGGAGAGAAATGAGTGAAATTATATATAAGATCAGTTTTCTAATGAGCTGCCTTTCCCTCCTTTGTGCAAGCTGGAGTGAGTGAGGCAGAGAGGGCTGGATGTATTTGTCTCCACACCCAGGTTTGAACACACCTGCAATTTCCTGCCTCGATATTTACAATACCACAGCAGTAAGTACACCTCTCCTCGCCGCTGTGGAGACTCCAGCTTGAGGCTGAATGAAAGGGAGCCACACCATTCACAATTCCTCGATTGAGACGGACTCCAGCATCACTCAAGCTCACTGATTGCACTTTAAGTAGCCAACTGGAGTTGTGTTTATGTTTGACGGAGCCCCTCGGCGGCACAGCGGGTATTACAGGGGCCACTTGACACCAATTATTCATTTCACAACTGTTACAACTAGCAGATGGGGGAATTGGACTCGAGGAGCTCTGAGTGGTATTGGAAAGGAATCAGAGGCTTTCCGTGGCTCAATCTCCCATTCTGTGCCTACCCACACTTGGAGGAAGAACGCTTGACATTATTGAAGGTTTACAGCTCTGGGCTTTTGATCTCCCAATGGAGAAGGCACTGGCAGCTTGTGTTTACATTTGTTTGCTGAATGTGAAGATGCATTAACACGCTGCATCTAATGTGATTTGCACAGTTTTTTTTAAACAAATAGATGTTAATTATTAGCCAAGCATTGAATAACGTATAAAGATACAGATAAATAAAGTTCAATAAAAGTGGGGTGGTTACTTTTATGGCTAAGGGTGACCATAAAATGTCAGATCCTGTATAGCAGAACTCATAGAGCCTGCAAATGACTAATAAAGGCTCCTTAAACACTTTAAAAATCAAAGCTCTTTTATTTCCCTACCAAATTCATCAAGCCCTCCATATGCTGGAATCCCTTTTTTTAAAAGTGTGTGAACAATCCATCAAATTCTTTTAATGTACGTTGCAGTCAGTACATGAATCCTGCTCCCTGCTGATGTTCTCTGTTCTGGGATACATCTATTACACTTGTTTTAAATAGTTCACACAATCCCTGCAAGAGAATCTAAGCAACACACTGTTACATAACTAACCCAGTTTACTTGTAAACCAACAACTAAAAGTTAAATAAGCTGAAAATGTTCTTACCTTTGACCACGACCTTTCAATATTGAATTCAGTCCTGGACTCCATTGTGAAAATATGATCATTCAAAACAGTGAGGTTAACTTCATTCCCCGCATAACTTAGAGGACAAGTGGAAGGTTGGGAGGGAAAAAAGGAAAGCAAGAATTCTTCTAAGGCTGGAACAAAAGACTGTGTAATGCCTAATCCACGGGCTGCAGTTATAGTGGATGCTACGTAAGCGGAAGCTAAAAGTTCACATCAAGATATCACATGAAGCTAAGCTCCTCTTGGTTGCACATTAACCAGTTTATGTCCGTATAATTAATGTCCCTGCAGATCATTCAACCCTGCAGACTCAGCAACTTTTGTGTTCAAGTGTTAAGGTCACGTTTAGAGTGACACTGAATACAAAATATTTACACATTATTAAGCTGCTGAATGACATTTTTCTGCTGAAATAACTTAAAAAATAATGGAAAACTCAACAAAATCTAAATAAAAATTGCAGATGGCAAACTTAAAACATCAGCATTAAACTTGTGCGTTCTGTTCTTTCTCTCATGTCACATGGTCATCAGTAGATGGAGTTGTAGCTGTAGTATAGACTTTTTTTCTGATCATTTTAAGTGTTCCTCATTCACTTTCTCTTAAAACATCACAAACTGCAACCCTATAACCAACATCTGTTGTTGAAGATCTAAAACGGCGACTTAAAGGATCTTGTATTCAGATGCAATAAATTCTATTGTTGAGGTCAAGATAAAAGTTTGAACCTTAAACTTGAGACAATTAAAGATAACGTTTCCTGTCAGTTGCATCAATGCCAAGATAATCATAACCATTGTGTTTTAAACCCGTGTAATGTTTTTTTTTATGCCACTACGATCTTTTTAGTTTGATGTGACAAAACTGTTGGTGTTTTTTTTTTTTTTATATATATATATA
>OMNN01070850.1:0-10089 GCA_900302755.1 Chromis chromis
ACCTCCCCCCACACACACCCTTCCTTTCTTCACTCCCTCACTTCCCTCACTCACCACCCCTGGAGGAGGACTAAATTTACTGCTTTTGGTTCCCAGGAGTTTGTAAAATGCTGTTCCAACAGACTAACACAACCTCGGGGATAGTTAACACTCAACTCTGGGATTTACACTCTGCATGATCACTTTGCCACTTCATCTTACACACACACACACACACACACACACACACACACACACACACACACACACACATGGCCGTGCGATGGTGCCAGTCTCATTGCTCTCCAAAGGGATTTGACTGGGATTAGCGTGCAAAAGCCAGTATCCTCTTGATAATGGTGTATGCTTGTTCGTAGTTATAGTCTTCTCACAGTGACAGAGTGTGCACATGTGCTTTTGAGTCCCTTTTTTAAATTTGGCCACCAGTCAAACAGGGCACTTCATTATCTGCAAGCTGCCTTTCATCCCGTGGAAATCTCATTTAAATCTCCCTTTGACTTTCTCTACTACAGTATATTGATGCTGTTTTCGCTTTCTTAGACTAAGTAACTGTCCAAGGTTCTCACTCAATCTAATCTCACTTCCCTGCAGGCACACTTTTGTAAGCTATATGAACTGTAGGCTTGATTTATAGGGGCGGCACATGCAACAAGTTATTATACTTTCTTTGAAATAATTATGCAGCAAGTTATCATTTAGACTGTTTTTTATGTTGCAGTAATGTCAGTTCAGTCAGAGTTGAGATACATCTCAAGATCACTTGAGAATTTTTTCCCCCCGCAAATCATGTCTATTCATTATTAAGCTGAGTCAAACTAATTAAAGGTACTAAAAGCTGAGCTACAGAGGATATTCAATCTTAACAGAAAACTCCCCCTATACCACAATTCGCTTGTGTGATTTATTCAGAAAGAACTATAAACTGTCAATGTTAATCTACAGCGAGCAGAGTTTTTGTTCTTCAACCATTTGTCAGATACAGAGCTGCTGTGTATGCTGAAATAAGGGCAGTTCTTTTGCAATGAATTGAAGCAGAGAGAAACAGGTTTTGTTTCAGCCAAACTTATTTACCTCCCTAAAAGAAAAAGAAAAGAATCATAGAATATAGGTATTTGAGCGAGGTGTTGCTGATATTATAGATATTCGCATTCTGTCTACAAACCCAACAAAAATGGAAATTTGCCTTTGGTGATGCAGGTTATCTCACTCGTCTGGTTCTCCTTGGCAATGTGCAAGTTTAGTCCTATATTTATCGTTAGTGCCATCTGTTGCCTCTTAAAGGGATAGAGATTTTATATTTTACATTATACAGACAGTTTGATAAAGAGATTGATACCACTCTCATATTTGATAAGATGACAATGTCATATCTGTATGTTAATTATGAAGTCAGAGCAAGGTTAGTTAGATAGTTTAGCTTATCATAAAGATCAGATGGCTTAATTTGGCGGCTATGGCTCAGGTGGTAGCGCGGGTTGTCCACTGATCACCAGGTTGGCAGTTCGATCTCCAGCCCCTCCGCATGCCAAAGTGTCCTTGGGCAAGACACTGAACCCCAAGTTGCTCCTGGTGGCAGGCAGGCATCTTGCATGGAAGCTCTGTTGCCATTGGTGTGAATGGGTGAATGAGAAACACATTGTAAAGCGCTTTGAGTACCAATAAGGTAGAAAGGCGCTATATAAGTGCAGACCATTTACCATTTAATTTCAACTACTTTTTTTATATCACACCTCATTTTTTACTAAATCTAGCTGCAATTAGGCCATCCCATGTTCATTTAAATGGAGGTGAACAGTTGAGACTCACTGACTGAGGCACACTGACCACTGACTGATTGTTATTGATATGATTTCAATTAATTTGGTAGATATGTGTGGAAGGCGGTTGTGGAAAACAAGCAGGATCTGGTGTCCATCAGTCTCATCAATGTAGTTTTGTTGCATATTTAAGTAAACCGTTTGTCCAACTCTACTCTGGCTGCCAACAACAGACTGGTCATACTGGTAATAAGTATATAGAGTTTGAATAACTATGATTAACTGGCTACCTATTGCTACCACTACTTCAAGCCAATTAGATTTTATTAATGCCCTTTCTCCTCAGAGGCAGACAGTTTCATTAAGCGATCCACTCTAATGCTCACCCTGTTTGTGAGTGTTCTGCATACCGAAAGGTATGTTAAATGTTTTGTTTTAAAAAAACAAACAAACAAACAAAAAAAAATTCTATATCAAGAGCTTAGGTTCATTCTTTTTCTAGTGATTAGTCGGTTTAGATGCCATGAATTCTTTGATAAACTTAATTACTAGCATTTTAGGTTCCAGTTAGAAAGGAGAAACCAGTGCTGGGACAGAATCGTATTATTAATACTGCATGCTTAGACTCAGCTGTTGGTTATAATTATTCATAAGATTAATTAATTCAGAATAGAAATATTCTCACACAAGCACGACCGTGATAAATGGAATAGAAGAGCTGGTTGTTTTTAAGTGACACTGTTATTTACTCAGCTTCAGTGACAGTAACTGGTGTGAAAGGCAGTTCGCACCTGCTTGTCACTCACCTAGATACAAAAGACAATTGTTTCTGGGAACAAAACGAAAACCAATGCAACATAAGTAAGCCAAGGAATATTAAAAACCAGCAGGTAGCTATGATTGAAACTGTTTGCAAAGGCTGTGCACAGTGCCACAAACCCCATGAAACCACAATCACCCTGAGAGCACATTAAATGATCTGTTACTCTCTTCATTAACATAACAAGTTACAGTGCATCGCTGCCTCTGTGCTAATTTTAAGAAATTGGTAGTAAATTGGCCACTAACATCTTGCCACGATCACACAGATGTCTTTCCATTCTCCAAATTAGCAAATTTTCATAAATCCATTGCATTTGATCTCCTTTTTACTGTAACCCTGCCTTGTAAACATGCTTACTCACCAGTCAAATACAAATAATTATTCTCTGTTGCCTGCAGAAACAATATACCGTCTCTACAGTCTTTCTGAGTGTAAATGACAGCTGGTCTTGTCTCACATATGAAGCACTGAGACCTAACCAAGCAAAATAACTGTATATCATCAGTAATTGTTAAAACACATACAGTGGTGGATGAAAAATCCAGCCAGGTATTGTGTGTCCTGACCCAGCTGTCATTTTAAAGATCACTGGTTTTCTGCAGGACATCGCTGGAAAGCAAATCTCATTTATCCCTTGGAGCACCTTGCAATGTAAGTAAGACTGTCTTTTATGGAATCTGCCAATTTACCCTCACACCAGCACCAAGTTATTTTCATTTCCGCTATGATGTCTTGCCAAGGCACATAGTGTCTGTCTGCCTCTTTCATCGCCTGGGATTGTGCTTTCCGCAGGTATGCCAAAGCCAAGGGCCGTGCTTTAAATTCATTATCAGCTGTCTTAAAGATGAGAAGCCAATCTGTCTGAGAGGTGTCTGGAAGGCTCCGTAACACCGTCATAACAGAATGAGCTGTAGTGAAATGCCAGTACTCTCCCTGGAGTGCGCCGCATATGTATGTGTGTGTTTATGAGTGTGAGAGCAGTATGAGTAAGAGGGCAAGCGCTTATTGTGTGACAGTGCATGTGTGTTGTAAGATGGGTTTTTAATGCCAGTGTTATGGCTTTAGCAATGTGGAGAAAAGCAATATATAATCTGCGAATGAATGATAAAATTGAATAAAATGAAGTAGCAAAGCGCCAGATTACAGCAGTTGTACCTCTTGTCATATGCATACATTTGCTAATATATAGTCCAGACTGTATTTGCACAGTTAAACATTTTCTTTTCTGGGCTCTGTGCTTCAGAAAATTTAATTTGAAATAAAATAATGCATTAAAGTGTCAAGTCTCTGTTTTAATTTTATTAGGGTTACATCAATATGGAAAGACCTATGTGGGAGAGTCCTTTAAACACATATGAGAGATAATTCCACCTTAAGTCTAACAGGGTATACAGGGTGGTACATGCAAGGTCTTCAGTGCATGACCTGACATTGAAACAACACACAGCTGCCCAAGAAACCTTTAGTAACCAAGTGTCTGATTACTTTTAAACCCTTACAATGTGACACGATGTGAAAAAGCACTGTATCTCCCAAATATTTCTTTTCAATAATGATGTAAACCTCAAATTTAAGCTTAGGCTCAGCCCTTTAATGTGGTATCAATTATTAAATATTTCAAATTTAATGTGCTAATGGACCAACTTGGAGTTGACAGCAGTCAACAGAGATTTCCTCCTTAACTTCAGGGACTTTGTACTGAGCGAAATAGTGGGACTAAGGCATCACTGAAGTTTTAATTTTATAACTGTTTTTTCAAATGAAAAAACAATGCAAGTGCAGGGGTTTTAGCACTATTTCAGAAGTTATCTCAGTGGATACTAACACACCTGTAAATGTAAAGAGCATTACCTTTTATGTACACTGGGCATTCAGGTTTAAACATGAAGCAGAGGGTTAGTTGCTTAGCTGTAGACAATACTGCAGAAAAAGAGCAGCAATGGCAAAAAGCATAGATATAGCATAGAGAACAGGGTAAGCAATGTCTAGTTCCCAGGGACCCAACATGGATACGGCTCTCACAATGCCTGGAATTAGACATTGTGGTTATTGTAACTTTCAAATGTTACATTATTAGCATGACAAGTAAGGTATTATTGCTAAAAACGTATTTAACTTGACTCCTGTAAGACCTGTTGGTTTGAGAGTGATGTCAGTGTCTAAGTCCAGATTTTATTTTTAATACTCTGGCTCTCTGTAGCACTTGCTATCTAGGTATTCCACATTTAGGCCTTTAAGTTTCATTAGAATATTCCTTTATGATACTTCTGAGCCAAGTTGGGTTGGAAACTACAATTCACATTACTTTTGCAAATACAACATGATCCCAGTGAGGTCTTGAGATCTATAAATACAGTAATCCCTTGTGTAGGGGACAGAGGAAGATGACTTTCCACCTTTGTCATATGCTTAGGGTCTAATGAACACTTACAAAACCTAAATGGAAATAAGGTTGTTAAACCTCAGAGGGAAAGCTTTTTTGGCTTTCTTAAATGCATATGAACTCTTTCATTACTGATAACCCTTAAAACCACTAGAGATTAATGGATTTACACTTTGCTACTGTGACAATGGATGAACTAAAAGGATAAGACTGAAAGTGCATATGTACAAAACCTAGATTTTTTTTTTTTTGCTATTATGTGTTTTGAATGTGCTAATGTTCCTAAAACAATCTATTAATTTCTTTCTTTTATTTGCATTTCTGTTCTTATACAACCATTCACCCTGTTCAAAGGGACTCACCTATTTTAACACAGGTGCAACCAACTGGTACTGAATTCACACAATTAGCAAAATAGAGATCATCTGAGTGCAGTGCATGTGTCTCATGTGATTTGTGGCATAAAGGCACCCTGGAAGGTATCTGGAAGGTCTAGTCACTTGTGAATCAGTTCTCCCACCTACTACACCATGAAGGCAAAAGACCCCATCAAGCAACTCACTCTGTGAACATAAGTCAAGGAAAGTAACTGAATTTCCTTTGGAGTACAGTTAAATCCCATAATTAAGAAATGGAAGGAATATTTAAAATGCAAAATCTGGCAAGAACAGGTCTGATGAGACCAACATTGAGCTTTCTGGCCATCAGACTAGAAGTTATGTGTGGCAGACATCAAAAGCAAACAAACCATCCCCACCATGAAGCACGGTGGTGGCAGCATGATGATGTAGGGTAGTTTCTTGGCAGCAGGCCCTTCAAGGCTTGCTAAGGTGAAGGGTAATATGATTGCAGCAATCAGGAAATCCTGGAGGACAACCTGATGCAGCCTCCAAGAGAACGGCAACTTGGGCGAAGGTTTATTTTTTTAGCAAGACAATACCTCAAAGCATACAGCAAAAGCTACACAGAAGTGGTTCAAAGACAACTAGGTGAATGTTCTGGAGTGGCAGAGTCAGAGCCCAGATCTCAAACCAAGTGAGAATTTGTGGCTGGACTTGAAAAGAGGTGTTTGTTCACAATCCCTGTTCAACCTGACAGAGCTTGAAATGTCTGGCAAAGAAGAATGGGGTAAAATTGCAGTGTCCAGAAGTGCAGGGCAGATTGAGACCTATTCTCAAAGGCTGAATTATGTTATTATGGAAAAGGTGCATCTACAAAACACTGACTTAAAGGGGGTGAATACTTTTGCAATCACTTATTTTATGTTTTTAATTATTTGGCATAGCTTTTAATAAATCTATTTTCAGTCTTTTTTTTGTAAATTCTTGTCCAGAAAGCCAAATTATATTGACCATGATTCAAAGTTGAAAAGCAATAAAAAGGGAAAAACTTTGAGGAGGGTGGATATTTTTGTAGGCACTGTGCATTAACCAAAGTTCCTCTATCTGGAATATGCGGAAGACTTTGTGTTACTTATTTAAGCTTTCATTTTCATTCAGTTTATACTTTATGCCTCCTGCTCCCAATTCCACTCTGTTCACAGTCTATCTCTGCTTACCCTCTCCCTCTCATTTCAACCTTCCATCCCTCAGCATGCAGTCACTCATTAGTCTTTCAGCAGGGTGGAAAGAGGAGAACGCGGGTGAGAGAGAGAGACAGCAGGCAAAATGACAACTGGCTGACAAAATGACATTCACAAGGGAAAAAGAGAGGGAGGGGGAGATTGAGACAAGTAAAGAACGACAGCCATGGTGTAATAAGAGACTGACAGGGCATGGAGGGAGGAGAAGAATATCGAGTGAAACAATGAAGGGTAGAGAGAAAAAGGGAGAGAGATAAAGAAACAGAAGCAGAGCCTTGTCACCTAAGTAGTGTTTTTATTCGGCTGTGTGAACAGGAATACAAACAGCATTATGGCACAGTAACAACACCCTGACAACAACCTTACACAGCATGATAGCTGAGTGTCTGTTTCACACTGTGAGAGTATGTGTGTTGACTATTTGCGTGAACACAATCAGGCCAATGTGTCTGCGAATGTGCTGCTGGTATGTGTTCAGTTTTCTAGCACTTCCATGGCATCTCCTTGGAAAGGCACTATTAACATCATTGCAGTATGCTTTTGTTGGAAGATGATTTCTCGCAGGGGCTCTTATTTTTCACATGTGTCTGTGTGTATGCATTGCATATCGTCTTCCTTTCCTACAACATATTTTAAGGGGGGGACACTGTGCTATTCAAAGAGACACAAAATCATAAAATACAGTGGTATGATTACTGAAATTAGAAGTGCTAATCCAGAATCACTTAAACTGTCATCGTCTGTTTCCTTATTTCTCTGAAATCTCATTAAATGAGAATGTATCACTGTGCCCAGAAAAAGAGTTGCACATGCTAAAATTAGAATCTAGAAGACTGTAATCAGATTAGACTGCTGTATCTTGCCAATAGCAATATCATGACAGATTAGTATCAGGGCTGCAGGAGGAAGGCATATTTCAATTGATGTATGTGTACCTGATCAGATTATGATTTTATTTTATATGTACTGCACCCCACTGTGTTCATTTGATGCCAGTTGACATATACATTATACATCATACTGCTAGACATGACTTGCAAAAGTGAGACATTTGTTTCTGAAAGTTAAAGAGCTGCTAAATTTCATTAAAACTAGTTTCTGTAATGTAGAATTAGTTTAAACAATTAAATGAGTCCAAACAGCCACCTGCACTGTCTGCAAAACCAGTACTGGCTTGTAAGGTTGCAAACAACTTTTGCATATGTTGGAATGTGATTAGAAATCCTTTAACTTTTTTATGAACAAATACCTCTTTTAAGTGTTATTTGCAACACAGTTGTACTTTGAAAGTTTGCTAATTTGTTAAAGAAATTAATAGAAAACTATTTTTTTTCATTTGAGGCAATTTAATACTGAAGCACATCTTACCTAAATTAGGCTCCTTTCACAACTTTAAGAGGTTCTCGTAGCTGGAATATATGCAATGCACATTCTTCATTAAGTAGAAAAATATTAATATGTCATTGACATTCACCATTAGCAGATTAATCAGATCAATCAATATTCTAAATTTTTCATTAGTTTGACAAGTAATGTGGCAGAAAATTAGAAAAAAAGCAGGACATGCTTCTTGTACCTCCAGGGTGTTAACCATACCCTGCCCAGTATTTGTCTCAAAAGTGTGTTACCTTGTACGAACTTCCTCTGGTTTTCTTATCAGACCTATGAGATCAAATACAAGATATTAGCCACTTCACATAAAGCTGGACAGTTCTTTTATTGATCTGTGGTCATTGTGGTATCTCACACTACACATTCTAATCTGACTTTCAGCAAGGCAGTAATTGGTGACATTTATGTCCAAAGTATGGATCAGTTTACAGGCCATGATGTGGTGCTGACACTGAACAGGCTCAAACTGCTCCCTGGTTTTGCTCGATGACAATTCCGATAAATAATAATAATAATAATAATAATAATAATAATCTAACCCTTATTGATCCCCTTGGGGAAATTCCTTCTCTGCATTTGACCCATTCTATTCAAAGTTAACCTTAACTACATACTAGGAGCAGTAGGCTGCCGCGGTACAGCGCCCGGGGAGCAGTCAGGGGTTAAGGAGGATCTTGCTCAAGGGCCCACAGTGGTGGTGACTGGGACAAGCGGTCGCTCTCACTTCCCCACCTCAACCTCTTGCCAGTCTGGGGACTCGAACCAGTGACCCACCGGTTACAAGTTTGCTTAACAAACCACTAGGCCACAACCATTCAATCAGACATTGATCCCCTCTAAAACTGCATGTCAGACATCAACCCATCTGGCAGAAATTTGGCCCGATTCTAAAAGTAATCAATGGCAGCCAGTTTATTGCTAAAATCGTGTTTGCAATAAACAACAACACGTGTTATGTAATACTTTATCAAGCTTCCCCTATAGCTTTACTCAGCATGATTATGAGCTTTTATGAAGGCCAGAGCTGTATTTATACTGAGGTCATTGTTTAACCTATACCCTCTTCTGACTCATTATACCTTGATACTTAATTGCTCCCAGAAGGGAATTGTCTTTTTTCTCTCAGCTTTGTCGGCCCCGAGGTCAGCGGTCTGGGTCATTTCCAGACCAGCACCACTGCTGCTGGCATCCGTTCAATGTCATACTTGAGGACATGTAGAAAGACTGGGTGGTTGCATACATCCACACGGGGACTTGAAGTTGTTTTCTTAGCTGGAAAGGCAAGGCTGTGATGTTTCTGTCAAGGCTTCATATTATATCAAAGACCTTTGATTTGTGAAGAAAAGCACAAATATCTTCCTTTTACTTCCACTAAACAAGCACCAATGTGGCAGCACCTTCGGCTCCACAGAACAATTCCACCGTTCTGTGTTTTGCATTTATCTTGTCCAACTAAAATAAAAGCCCCAGCGCACTGAGCAATTACTATAATAATGAGGAGCTGTTTACGAATGTCGGTTTCACTCTACTGTTAAGGAATTTCAAGGTTACAGTTTTATATTAGAGCGGTTCCTTCTCAGGAACTCCCAAGGTTAGAAGGCATTTTTCTGGTGAGTCACCTGAATTACCTTGAATTTCAATGAGCTTCCGTTGTCATGAGGTTAGACTATGAGAGATGATTCTGATAGAATAATGTAGCCATTGATAACACACATACAAATGCAAGGTGGCTACACTAACCGCAGGCAACTCGCACGCGCACTACACACTTCTAAATCTCCAACCTTACTAATGCAGGGTGTGTGAGGAAGGAGGGAATGTACACTTTACTCCCTTTAACCCTAAGGTGGAGAGGACACACTTATTTATCCCCCCGCTTAGCTTTGGCGCACTCACTTGTACACACCAACACACACGCACACCGGCAGCCACACTCCAGGCTTAAAATGGAGCGAGTGGAGAGTATAGAGGAGACCCTGTAATGTCAGGTTTCTTTGCTGAGAAGATGAAAGAGGGAAGATCAAACAAGCGGTGGTACGTGATACAGGAAATGTCACCCCTCCCAGCTCACACACACACACACACACACACACACACACACGCACACAGCAAACTAAGCACAGACGGACATACGAACACCCACAGGAAAGGA
>OMNN01070853.1:0-12500 GCA_900302755.1 Chromis chromis
GACGCGGAGTTCAGGGATTTAATGAACAAGAAAAATAGCACGTTGGTCATTTGGGAGTATTTCGGGTTTGAGGCTGTAGACGTGCACCAGAAACGGGCACTCTGTAAAAACCTGTCGCGCTCAAGTTGCGACTTCCAGCGGAAACACAACTAATTTATACCGACACTTGAAAAATCACCACAGACATTTGCATGACATGCATGAAAAATAACGTGAATGCTCTAAGTAGTACCTGCTGTTTTTTTTCCCGTGTAAAGCTATGTATGTAGCCTACTGTCGCCATACAAAAAAGTTCATTCACCGTGTTTACATAGAAAATACATGAATTTATCAGCCGAGACGAGCCGCTGCGTTTCTCTTAGCTTTGTATCCCTGCATCGCCTCGACTTGGCTAGGCTCGGCTCGGCGCACCGCACCGCGCCACAGTGCTGAGGGGCCACTTTCTTCATTACCTTGGTCTAGAATTTGTCGGATCAGTAGGGTCCAAATTAGTCTTCTTTATGAGAAGATGTACTGTTGTGTCTTTAAAATGTCCTGGGACCAAAGCTGTCACCAAAAAAAGATGTAATAATTGTTCAGATCTGTGGCCAAATTACACCAAAAACCTCCTCGAAGAATTTGGAAGGACTGACGTGTAAGTTACCCACTGTGGGTTTCAACTTAACAACTTTAGTTAAAGCTAAAAGGGGTACAGGTTCAAACTGATCCAACACAAAAGAAAGTTATGGCAAGTTGAAGGGGTCACAGTTATATGATGCAATTTTATCTATCTAATAATATGCTACTGGTCCTTCAAGTGCCATCAAACCAGCTCCAACATGCTAAGACATGAAGTCTGCAAGGTGTCCTGCAATGTCTTCATTGCTTGATAGGCTTCTCTGCTTGTCTGGGACAAGTGTTTATAAAGCCACACATATAGCTTTTTCATCATTATGGAAACTGAAGCATGTGCACAAGCTTAATTTGTACTTCCACAATCATCCAAAACTGAATGTAGAAACACACTTATATCGCAACGGTTACACACAACTGTGGCTATTTATTGCACCCATAGCACTAATTCATCACATGTACCTTTAAATCATCACCGCAAAGATATCTCAGAGGGACAATCAATAAGTGATTTATGGAGCTCATATTGAAACAGACTTCACAAAGTGTTTCACAATTCAGAAACAATTGAAAACATCAGAGATGTGATGGCTCGAAAGTAAATAAAAACACTAATAAATTGCCTGTTGTTATCTAAATGAATATGAGACTGATTTGTTAAGTTTAAAATGTTACAACGTTTATAGTCACATGAATGAATTTCATAAATCATTTACACAGACTGGATGCAGTTGAAACAGTTTGGATGCTTTCAATTATTTGTCTGAATTCTGCATTCAGAAACACATTTTTTAGAGTAACTTATTGTCACTTTTATATGGAGAAGTGACTTTTGTGCCATAACAAGTTCGTGTCAAGCCCTATATCTTTCACCAAGACATTAGCAGCAAGCCCTGTAAGTACTAAATCCAACCCACAGTGACTCAGATTTGTTCCAGCATTGACACCAGTTCATGGTTTATCATAGACAAACCACTGCTGATAGGTCTTCAACGTGGCTGACCGGGAGCCCGACAAGCCTTGCTAATTTGAAAAATGCTTTGTCCCAGGTGTCCGACCATAACAATTATACCCTTCTAATTTGGCCCATCTAATATAGAACTTTAACATCATTAGTATTATTAGATTTTTGGCTCGGAGAAAAGAACCTGACATTAGTGGACAACAAAATTTAACTGCTCTAAAAGACCACTATGAAAGGATCATTTTAAAGCTTTGTTATAATTTACAATTACAAATAGTAGGTACAATAAAATAATTCACTCAGGTAGAATTCAGCAGAATTCAACTGTCATGTCTGCAAGTGGGCAAGCGTCTCAAAGACTTAAAGCAAAAAAAAAAAAAAGAGAGGCAAAAAGCATTTAGATTTGTTAACACACTAAATATATCAGCATCGCTCAGATGCTCACTTCAGAAATCTCAAATGGCTGGGTGAGGAGGGGTGAGGGGGGATGATGAGGGCAGAAAATACTCAAAATGGAATGCTTTTTGTCTGTCTGGGATGATGACAGTGAACGTTGGAGGATTCAAGCAGTTTATGAGCCACTTTAAGCTGTTTCTTAATGTGCTCCACTTCGATGCGGCTCCCCAGTAAAATAGCCTATTAAAGCTGATCATGAAGGCATGTCTGCCATCAAAATGGTCTCTTTTTGTGGTATTTGCCTGTGAGGGAGTTTTCCCTCTTCATTAAAATGACAACAATGATTCACCCTATGCATATGCAAATAGACCGAAATCTAGATAAAAATGCAGCAGGCGTCTTTACGCTCGCGTACTGCATAGCACAGACCTGAGGTTTACAAAAGGTTTCCTTTAGACAGTCCAGATGTACTTTAGGACTCAAACCAAACAGAAACAAAACCAAACAGATTTATTTAGGACTGAGCCTCCTTCAGGGGATTAATTCTAACTTACAATAGTGAGAAGGCAGATGCCTTGGCAGGGACAGAAAACAGACTTACAATGGCCTCAAAGGAGACAGTGATCAACACTATACTCCAAAAAACTAATATACATTGTTGAAGGACTGCACACAATTGCTCCAAATCCCTTTGGCACCATTTCGCTCCACTGATAACCATAAAGAGAGAGAAACAGAAAGGCTAAGAGACAGATGCATTGAAGTGCACGTGGTCCACGAACAGCCTTCTAACAAGATTACCCATTTGAATTTACATTCAAGACTAGTTGGCATGTAGAGACACTCACTTTCTCTTTGACTAGTACAAAGGCGTTGTGCGAACATCAAAAAGATGAGAGAGTGACATGCTGTTTGCTAGTGGCACTTCATTAAGCCCAGCAGCTGGGGAAAATGCTTGGAGCTGGCGTAGCTTCCTCTCTGAGGAGGACAAATGGGAAAAGGTTGCTCATTTAGCACCTGATCACATATGCTTTATGGAGGTCACATGACAGGAAACAAACCCTGTTTGAAATTCTGCACATCAGGATACAAATTAGGGCAGAGTGACACAGCTGAAAAATTTATTGCGATATGTTTCAGTCAATATCAGTAATTATCATTTTTAAACACGTATTTTTAAAAAGACAGGGAGAAAAATAGGTTATTTTGAATTTGCCCACCTTACTTTGAATTTAACCACTTTAGCCTATTTATCAAGGTATACTTTAAATAATTTTAATGTTAATATGTCAATGGAAAGAGTCCGTAAGCGCCTCAGCACGCTCCCTGATGTCAAGTCCATCAACACTTGGAGCAGGCTTCGCTTATGTGGAGGTGGTGGGGGACACAGGGTCATGGGTATTAGACCGCGAAGCCCATCCTGCAAGGTCAACCACTAGTCCCCAATGAATGCAGCCTCCACCAGGGGAGGTCCACAGGCGGGGCTGGGGATAACCAGAGTCCCAGATATGCACAGACTAGCACGCCTTGGTAGACCTGCACAGTAGCCAACTTAGAGAGCAATGGAGGGTAAAGGGGCTCTGTTTACCAAGATATAGGTTGTTTATGAGCGAGAGACGGAGCACACTTGGGGTTTGTTCATACAACCAAACTTTGCATTTTTATTATGCACTTTCGTGGCAGTTTGCATCAAATACATTTAAGTGAAACTATCAAACATTCTGTCGAACAACTTTCTTACGCCATCATTTTAGATTTATATCATCAAGGCCAAATACAAAGCAATTTATCATAAGCATTGCTGTGTTAGATACACAGCAGTCAAAAAATGGCACGATGGCCAAAAGAAGAAAAGACCATTCATTTTTTAGTGAACATAAGCAAAATCAACCCTCTAATCATTAATCTGTAGGAGTTTTGCACAACTCATTATACTTTCAAGTGGCAGGATTCATTCAAACAGACTTTGCCCTCTCAGCAGAAAGCAAGGAGACTTTAACTTTATGTCTGGAAAGAGAAATTACTCTCAGAATAAGCAAGTTGAAAATCATGCAAGATAGTGACACGAGACTCCAGTGCAAATGTACAAAGCCTGTTAACTTTCTAGAGAATAACTTGGGCCATATCTAGAAGTCACTTAACTATCAGATCTTATTCTGTGACCCTACAGTCATATGTCAACATGTCACAGTCTGTTCCAACATTTTACTGCCACTGATGCACAGGAGCTTGTGAATTTTCATCATCCATACTCATGAGGACAGGATGAGGAAATCCCTGGGTGATGATCAATCTAACATGACCCTAGGCCTTGTCATAACATTGTCACAGTATCCAACCAACACACAGGGCCACTGTCTATGAGTAATAAAAACTGACACCATCTCAGTTTCTTCAATTACGTACACACAGACATACCACCTCTGGCAGGGCAGCAGCAACATTAATACCACATTACAACTGCATTTTGGCGACATTATGAATAAGCAGTGATTCACAGCAGCTGCATTCATTACGCAAACGTGATTAAAGTGGTGGACCCCTCGGGCGTCCGGGGGCCTAATGATCCCACTCTGCCTTTTGTTATTCATGTCGGCTGAGGGCACGCCACTAAGCAGCAGTCCTGGGTGTCTGCTTGCACCAAATGAGGCCTCATTAACAACAGGCCATTCACAAACCTCGCGTTCATACTCAGCACCGAGCCATGGTAAATGAAAGAGACGGAGCCCCCCCGGATGCCCGGGTCTACCCCTGCCGCAGATGGGTCTACCCGCTCTCCTGCATGATGATGTTGATGTCCACTTGTGTGTGTGACAAGCTGACATATGTTACAGGGCATTCATCGCTGGCTGTTAAATTGCCCTCTTCGGATGCTCTATTCAACCCCATCGGTGCACTCTGCCTCCAGAGACCGGCAATATACATATTTACATAATGCTCTAACGCAATAAAACAAATGAGCACGGACCTGTCTGTGTGCTCAGAGGGGGGCTAGGTCAGAGAAAATGAACCAGCACTCACTATTTGTATTCAGTGATTGCCTCAAAACTAATGCAAACATTTTTAGTTTTGAATTGGGTGAAGCATCACGACACACCTGCATCAACCACCGCATCACTGTAATTGTGTAAAGCTCTAAAAGGACCACTTTGGTGTTTTCTATATTTTTTCTATAGCTAACAAATCCCATGAAAAGATGAAAATTGAAATTGAATTGCCCCTACAAACAAGTACTGTATGTGTAACCAAAGCCTGATTTAACTTACTGTCTGTGCCACTAAGCTCCATTATTGGCCCAGAACTATTAAAAACACATCATTTATCTACACCATAGCATTGCATGACATGTTTCTATAGTTACAAAAATTGTGGGCACTACAGTTTACCTCGAAACAGCACCATAGAGCAAAACATTTATTACTTTTCCTTTGACAGCTGTCACGGAGATGAAATTGTAGTTGATAATCATTACAGAAATAACTCAGTTAACAACTTTATTGTCCTTTTCAGTATATGTTATGGCTCTCTTAGTATTAGATTAGTGGTATTAGCATCTTTGCCTTCCATCTTTTTGCTACAAATCCAATAAATCATGTCCTCCAAGTCATGGGTCTCCTCTTTTTTTTTAGTTGGCTTAAAACCAAAACATGCTCAGGGGACTGCTGTGGCGTTCAGCGTTGCAGCTAGATCTATAGCAATAATGTCAATAGAGCACAATCGAAGTGCAGTCGGTCGAATATTAGAAGTTAAGTGCCTCGAGGCAAACAGCTAGCAACATTAAACTGTAGCAGAACAAGAGGTGCAAAATGTGGAAAGAGTGACATTACTGAAATATGACATTTCTGTTAGTTACATCCAGCTGTTTTTACACGGGTAAACAGAAATCATGTACAATTATAATTAGCAGACAAAAAAACAGATGAATTGTAATTCATGTATTCAGCCCAGGTATTTCAGCTTAAACTCCAAGAGCTCCCACTGTCATCACACAAAGTTTTAAAAATCTTTAATGCTGACTGGAGGCAGTAACTAATTATTTTGTTACCTTAGACAAAAAATGTGCTACAATAATTATGATAAAACACTAATAAACTGTACCCTAGCTCTAATGACAACACTGCCATGGATCCTGCTACTTGGTAAACGTTACATGATTTCCCATAAACCCGTCTCGCAGCACAGATAGTGCTACGAAATGCATTTTCATGCCCATTCAAACTTCCTGAGCTGGATATACCCCCTGTGCTCTTGCTTCCCATCAGATGGATTCTGGATCACCCCTGCTGCTGACCATGCACTAAATTATTCAGTTGAAAATAAGTCCACATTAAAAATGCATTGACTCACAAGAGTAAGACACTGTAGAACAAACTGCAGTGCTAAACATGTAGGATGGGGATCAATGCATTAGAGTTTTTTTTGTCATCTGCATTGCTAATTTGGATCAAGTGCTTTCCGAACACAGGTGACATTAATATTTACAGTGCATAATGTATGTACAGTATGAATATAAACTACGAATAAAGGTATTAAGACTCACAATCTTTAGGTTGAAGTTACGGTTCCACGAGTGCAGGTAGATGTACAAAGGAAACATTATTTAGGTCAATCTGCAATAGAATAGTTTGGTGTGTTTTCATACAACCACATCTATAAACATGAGGGGCAGAGAAATGTATGTAGTATGTTCCCTGGAGCATTGTAACGTAGCCTCCAAATTTTTAAGGCACAGAAGTTACTTTAACACATTGTAACACACAACAAACGCCTGTCATCCAAAAAAACATCAAAGTCTGCGCCAAAGCCATTCCACCAACCAATTATTTTCAACCCTCCATGCTCCTATCTGGCTTACAGATAGGATTGGGAAAAAACACAATCGCTAAACCACAATGAAAACATTTCTTAGTGAAATAATGATACAGTTTGAAGGTTTGTATTTGATATTGGTGGCTGGATTACATAATTCAGACAATGAGCTGGCAGGTTGCAAAACGCAGAGTGGTGGGACTGAAACGTTTAGCACAGCGATGATTCTTGAACTCCCATTTTACTGGCGCGAAAAGGTCAGCTTTACGTGTTTTCAATATCGCAAATGTGATGAGGACGATTGCAAAATATGCCCTCTTCAGTGTGAAATCTCTCATGATATCAGAGAAGATAAACTCCCCGTGGGAACCCCACCATGAGTAATACAACACATGAAATTATGAGTCCATGCATGTGCTGATATGCCTGTAGGCAGAGACCAGCATGATTCCATTAGCAGTTCTTCAGCAGTATTGCTATTCTCTTTTTAGCGTCAGTGTATTGTGCCATTAGCTTTAGTATCCTGTACACATATCATTGTCAACTGCAACAACAAAGTGCCAAATTTTCCAATATTTAAATATATATTGAAAAACTGAGGATTCACACAAGTATGCCAAGAAAATTTTGTCTCATGAGCATGACTGCACATTAAAAAGGATCGGCATGTATCAGCAAATATCATTCGTGACGAAGATAAAGGTACCACAGAGACACGCTGTTCAAACTATCTCTGAAGGTTGCTGACAGGACCAGATTCTGCCTTTGCTGACTCTGAACCTCCAGGCCTCACATGGACCTGTGGGGGGTGGGCAGATGGAGGGCTCAGCAGCTTATTAAGCCAGGTTTAATGGCCTTGACCCTGGCCCACAACCCAGAAGAACAGCCCTGGAGGAAGAAAGGTCAAAGTTTGTATAATATTATAGAGCGGGAGGAACTCAGAGGTGCGGGGCGTCTGGCACGGTTCCATCTTTGCATCGACTATAAAACAGACGGAATTCTGTTAACCAAGACTTTCCCAAGTTTCTCTCCTTGAAAATATGCTTGAGCCTGCATTCAAAGCCAGCCAAGTTTGAAAGTACCACATTCGGTGACCTTAGCCCACAGCTAAAGGCAATTACAATTCTATTTGTTTTTAAAGGTTTTTGCTGTTACAAGGCGCACAGGAGGAAGAGAGCAGGAGGGGTGACAAATGGTTCTTGGCCAGATCAAACTCAGACCTTGGGGTTATGCGGCATGCATTTTGGAATACTTAACACCCATTCAGCCCTTCAATTATAGATTTTAAACAAGTACACATGAATGTACTCCACTTAGCCTAAATTGCTGTTACTGAATTTGACATTCATGAAATGTATGAAATATTTACATTTTAATAATTGCAAAAAGTGGGTTATTTTTCAGCATGCTGCGTTTATCATTGGAAATCTTTAGTAATTCATTTGTGCTGGAATCGATATATTGATTCTTGCACACTGTATCAAGTAGGTTCCTGAAGCGGGATTTTGTCCATATATTGTCACATTTAATCTATAATATAAATAGTTTTTATTGACTCAATAAATGGGATTTGGAATTCATAAACACACCCATCTTCCTCATCATCCCCCGGTGTACTTTCCTCTTCCTCCAATACCTCGCTGTTTTCCTCACCATCTACCCCTCTCTGCTTCAATCTATCACCGCAATTCTTCTATTCTCCCCTTGCTCCGCAATTACAGTCCCTACCATTTCCTTCTCTCCCCTTCTGAAGTGCTGCAGACGGCTGGAACGGAGGGTACAAGCAAACGCCATGAGGCCGGTTGTGAAACAGCCGTGGGATCAATGGGGGTTTTAAGGAGGCAGAACACGTAGCCACAGCTGGTCAATTAGAGCAAGGACAGCACAAGCACCCACACATATACAAACAGTCAAAGTAGCTGGTCTTTTAAAAAGCAGAGTTACTTTTCATCCCTCGTCAGCTCTTTTTCTCCAGCTTCACATCTTGGCTGTGATAATGCCATTGGCTGCGGTGTGAAGTGGACCGTAAGGACAAATGACTTGGGAGATACTGTATACACAAGGAGGACTATTTTGATGCCAAAAGTTACTCCATCAGGTAAATGAGCAGTAAAGTGCACAGTTGCACTGCGACACACAGGACAAGATAACCAGTCTTCACTATGGACTGCATACACTGATCAGCCACAACATTATGACCACTGACAGGTGAAGTGAATAACATTGATCATATTGGTACTATGTGGTGTTCTGCTGGAAAACCTTGGATTTTGCCATCCGTGTTGATGAGATTGTCATAGAACAAACACACTCCCTCATGCAAATGGAAATCCCAAATGTCACTGGCCTACCCCCACAGGAAAATGCACCCCACCACATGGCAAAAACATCAAACAATCAGGAACATCTTGAGGAACATGACAATTGGCCAACATGTTGATTTGACCTCCAAATTTCCTAGAACCTGCATCAACAGGATGCAGTGGAACAAGTTTGATTGACAGAGGCCCCACTGCACAACCCAGAGTAACCAAAGGATCCACTGCCAACGTCCTGGTGCCAGACCCCATAGGACATCCTGAGAGGTCCTCTTGTCCACATAAGGGGGACCAACACAATATTAGGCAGGTGGTCAGAATGTTATGCCTGGTCGGTGTGTATTCACGTAGAATAGAAAGATGCTACTATACAGGCACCCTGCATGAGAACAGCAGTCTGTTAGTGAATTAGCATTAGGGGAGGAAAACAAAACAAAACTCAGAAGACAACTGAGTCTGAAACTAATGAAGCTCATTAAGTCAAATAGAAAACATTGTGCTATTAAGTATGACAGAGTGAGTCACTGGCATCGAAATATGCACTTCTCCCGAGCATTTAACTATGGATTATTTGAGTCAAAACAGGATGAATCTATTATCATGTTTTGTATTACATCTTGAAAAGGAATTAGGGTCATTGTGTTAGTGCACAGTTTGTATCTAATAGACTTTCATCAAATATTTATGGTGTAAATGGAATTTCAAGTATTTCCAAATTGGTAGAGCAAGTGAAAAAAGTGACTGGGTTGGAAGTAGTGAAGTTCATGGGACTCTTATAGCGTGTTTCCACCGGCTGGTTCTAGTTCTAGTTCGGAGCTAGTTCCTAACTAAGAACTGGTTCTTTGTGTTTCCACCGCCGAAGAACCGGTTCCTGGTTCCAAAAACTGGTTCTTAGAAAGAACCAACTCCTTGCTGGGCCAGAGCTAAGAACCGAGTGCTTCGCAGCTGGGGGCGGGGCTATCGTCTGCGGCTATCAGCTGTGCAGAGGGACACAGAAGCTCCGCTGCTCAGCGATCAGTTGTGGAAAAGGACACAAAAGTGATAATATGTGTCCCTTTTGGTCTGATCAGATTTATTGGAATGAATCCCGGGACACACGGAAGTTTTGCACACACACACTGTTGCGCTGAAATCCGGTACAATTGTGTCGCGGAAATGCGGAAGTGCCGGCGGGCTCCGCGGACCTTCTGGTGACGTAATAGCGTGGCTCCAACTTGGCTCTGGCCAGTGGAAACGCAAACCGGTTCTTAGGAAGAACGGAGTTTGAACCAACAAAGCTCCGAACTAGAACTAGCTCCGAACGAGAACTAGAACCAGGTCGGTGGAGTGCAGCCAGCATCAACAGCAAAATGTAGAAATAATAATAAATAACAAACACTAACTAAACTCCACATATTGTGCCTAAAGATTCATAATAATCACAAATAGAATCAGTGACCAGACAACCCCAATGAAGGTCAACACAGCATCCCATATTACTTCAGTACCTTGAAAAAGATACATTAAGGCCCAAAGTCTTTTAATGGGAAACAAAACACACGTAGATCGGACGGGCAAATTTGAGACTTCATCCATACAGCAGAAGTCACACCAAAAAATAAATGTGCAGGATAGCAGGATTGAAAATCAATCAACAAAGTCTGTCAGTCAGAAACACTATAAACACCCATGCTGTATCTGCAGAACCAACTTCACTGTTTGATTTCATCTTTTGGCACAGACTAGAATCCAAACCATGCAGATTCTGCACACAGCAAGCCAACGGCAGTCAAAGTGGTTCGTACGAATAACAGATGAGAAAGAGAAGTATGCCGTGAGGGAAAATAGAGGTGGATTACAACAGTGAGACAGACAGTGAACAGATATCAGTGTCAGGGCTCTGGTCAGGATTTAGTGACAAGCTGGGAGCAATGCTGCAGATGTACTGCTGGGGTGATGTATTTTGATATGCGCTGGTTGGAAATGTGACAAGGTGAAGGGGAGTCACTGATGAATCTCAGAGCTGGAGGATATTCAGCTCCAAATAAACACAACGAAGGAAGGAGAGAAGATGACACTACAGGACAGCAAGGGAGAGTAGAAAGATGAGGAGTTATGGGGCACCTACCTTTCTTGACTTTCTTAGACGGCTGTTTCTTCTTGATGTATTTGGTCGCCTCCTGTGGAAGTTCCATGTCCTCCCCATCACCAGTCACCTCTGCAATAGGCTCAACACCCCCTGAGTGAAAGGTAGAGAGAATCTGTCAGCAAATTGGGTGCTATATATGAATAATAAAGATTCAACAAGTGCTTTCTTTTTTTTTGTTAGAAAATGTTTTTTTTCAACAAATGTATGCTCAGAGGTGCTCAGAGTGATGACAGCCTTGTGCAGCAGGCCAGGTAAAAAAAAAAAAGCAGGCAGTAAAGAACTGCTTTGCGTCTGGACATCTTGACAAAGTCAAACATTTTTCTTTCTCCAGCAAGTTTTGCTGACAGTTCTGGGATTTGCACTAACAAGCTCGCAGTGCTGCAAGACTGCAACTCCTTTGTAGTTTCTGTGAGTAATGTAAAGCTGAAATTATACTTTCAAAAAGATTTCAAGTTAAAGTCTTACCACATATTACTGGCTCAACTCTGATACCTTGAGCTGCAAAACCATTAGGATGGCATAACAATATGGTAATAGGTTTTAATGCAAGATACAGCGAAGTAGTAAAGCCACTTTGATTATGGGAATTGAGATAATTAAAGATCTCTGTAATCCTTTTTTTTAATTCAGTGGAGTTTTTGCTTGGTACCACTTTTACAAGTTGATTCTATTGGTACACCCCAATCAGACAGCAGGAGGCGGGTCGACCTGTCGAGTTTGACAGGTTGACCACGCCTCAGTAACATCAGCTGATAAGGCACATCATCCCCGACATCTGGATGACGTACTGAGGAAGATGGAAGAGATCCGTCGAAACTGTCAAAAGGTATTTGAAAACTTCTAATCGTCTGATATAGATGAATGAAAGAAAGCTAATTAGTGCTAAATGTTACTATCATTTCAGACTCCTCACTGCTTCAATTTCCGACGGCCCGTTGTTCAAATGCTGCAGGACTGCTCTGTCAGCCACACACTTGTCACAAAATTTTTTGAAGAGACATTGTGGTTTTTTACCATTTCAGTTCAGAATGCTGATGCTCCAACCACAAAAGCTTTGTTCTCAGTCATAATGTTGCTACACTTTTTGCCATAAGTACAGTGCATAATGTTGGCCGTTTTATAATATATCAGTGTTTCCTACTAGTATGTGGCACAGCGGGAAGGCCTTTGCACGGAAGACTCAGGTCTAGAAAACACAATGTTCCCTGAACACCTCACATGCATTAGTAGATGCTACTAGGTGGCTGGGCACTTGGAGGCCTCTAGTTCCCAC
>OMNN01070854.1:0-23688 GCA_900302755.1 Chromis chromis
ATCAAAATAACAATACTTAATTGGAAAAATGGACGTATGCATGTACACACACACACACGCGCGCGCACACACACACACACACACACACACACACACACACACACACACACACACACACACACACACACACACACACACACACACACACACACACACACACACACACACACACACACACACACACACACACACACAACACACACACACACACACACACACACATGACTAGACCTTCTGTGCTCAGGTTTTCCCACACAAACACACACACACTTGCTCCTTTGTGTTTGCAGTCTAAACAGAGTGTTATGGGAGAGTGTGTCAGTTTATTGTTTGTCTGTTCCTCTCTGCGTGCTCCTTGATGTTTACCTCTGCAGAACAATGGACTGGGCTGAATGTGTGTGTGTGTGTATGTATGTATACAACACCAACAGCAAACTGCAGTCTGAGAAAGAGAAAGAAACGTGGGTTGCGGTGCAAAGCCTGGTGTATAAAAATGGCAACTTGCCAATTTCACGCCATTAACCTTCCCACGGTAGAAAGCATCCAAATGTCAACTATGTCACTTTCCATTCCTGGCAGTTCAAAAATGCTGAGAATGCAGCGGATTGGCAGCAATAACTGAATGAAGTCAGTCCAGTAGGTAGCCTCAGTTAAATGCGCTGTCATGTTCAGCTTATTTGATGTGACATTCACACTGTACTTCATGGTATGTGTGAGAACGGTACTTGACTTTCAAAACTGGCCAACACTTAAATGTAAAGCACAATTATTTCAGGCTTATTTATTTCGATGACTGCGAATGAGACACAAAGACACAAAAGCAAGGATTTCACATCAAGCTCACCACTTACGCTCCAGAGACAACAACAATAGGATTAGCTGGCACACTAAATAACTGAGGCCAAGGCCAAGCTTCATATAGTATCACAAGGTCTTTTTTATGCATGTTTATCCTGTCACCCATTATTCCAATAAAATGAATTGCCTTTGGAGTAACATTTTTTAGATCACAATAGAATTTTTTTGCTAGAGGCGACTGATGCGATGTTAAATTTAAATCAAAGACATATTTAAATGTATGCATTTTAAGAGACTACTTTAAAAAGGCACTGGGGCTACCTCAGTCAGGATCTGATGACTGTCTCTTGTATTTGTTTACATTTTATGTGTAATGTACTGAACAAGTAGTGCCGTTAATTCCCAAAGTTGCCCAACGAGTCTGATTCACTTGCAGCAGCAGGACAAGAATATCTGGTTTCCACAAGTGCGAACAAAAACGGAGAGGCGCAGGAAAATGATTTCACTGCCAAGGAAGTTGCTCACCATTTAAAGCAAATGTATTTCCTGTTTTGATCCCCACTGTAATCTCCACATCTTCTCCGCAAATGCATTCAATGTCAATAAAGCTTATTGAATCGTATTGACTGTATGCGGAAGCTATGAGGAACGAGGGAAAGATAGAAAATGACAGGGTGCCTGGTAAGTGGAGCGAGGGAATGAGAAGTGGAAGTAAAAGTGATAGATGCGCAGAAACTAAGGGGAAAAAAACACAGAGTGGTGGGAGAAAGTAACACAGACAGGGAGAGAGCAAATTGCTCTTCCTCCCTCCAAGCTATAGCAGCACTATTGCAGCTAGACAGGCAGCGTTGAATCTGAGTCAGCAAGAGTTGAACGGGGGCCCTACCCTATAGCCCCGGGGCCGCTGGTAACACACATACACACAGACTCGCACAGTGTCAGACCTGTCGCCCTATTCTCCTCAGCCCTGCAGCTTCAGCCCTAACTATAGCTGCTCAGCCAGCCACTCTTAATTAGTAGCTGCTGCTGCCGCCTGCCCTGCCCCGGCGCCACTGTGGTGAAGCCCCGGCCCCACGTCTGTGTGTGTGGTGGGTTTCACTATGTGTTTACTCTGTGCATCAGCTGCACTGCTGCCTCTTTGCAGTGATGTATTCCCGCATTCTCTGTGATATTACAGGTGGAACAGGAAAAGCTTAGTAAAGACTATGTAGTGGCGTGTTTGCTCAGCAGACAATGTGGTTTTGCGCATCATATTCTTGCACCACTTGCTTTGTCTCTTTTTAAACTCCTCATCTGTCTCATGTTGGTGCTCAGGAGAGCTGCTGCTTTAAAGTTGCCATCACAGAGGAAAACTAAAACGTTTTCTTAGTGCTACTTCTTGAAGAGCACATTGAGTAAGTGCAGGAGAGTAGATGTGCTTTCAGAGCCTAAAGAGACTCAAAGACTGTCAGGGAAGTTTATATTTCCACTACTTCCGTTGTTCTGGGAGCAAAGTTGCAGTAACTGTTGACATCACAGTTTCAGAGATGGATCCAGAGTCTTGTTTCGCTGTTGTTCTTGTTGAGGTTTATGCCTGTCAAGAGAGCCAAGTGTGGGCATAGTTGTGTGTATTTACTGCTTGAACACTTGGCTGTACTTCAATGACCACAGGAGACAAAGATAGTACTACACACAATGCTCTCCCTTGCTCCCTGTCCATGTTCAAACTCTATACATCTTCACCCTCCCTGCTCCTTATTGCGCCCTGTCATGTTCACAGTATGAAGCAGCAGTGAGGGTCTCGTCTAAGCTGTGGATCAGTCTGACACATTTCTCCCAAAGGACCCACCCCAGTACAAACACATAGCTGGAATATCTTTGCTAGCCAGCCACCACAGCCACAGGCCTGCTAATCAAGACCATATTACAAAGACAGAGAGGGAGAAGACTAGCTTAGCTCAGCACAGGAAACACACACAGCTGGAAGACAGACAGTGGATGAAGTTTAACTAGCCCCACATGCACGTTTTCCTTGCACACACAGTCATATGTGTTCCTGGAGAATCATAAGCCACAGCCCGGCAACACAGTGACCCAATTTAGTGGCACTGCAGCCCCTTTCTGCTCTGAGGCTGGATCTGGGCCACACAGAGTCACGCTCGCTGGATGAAGCACCTCAAGCATCGTCAGCCACCGACATGCATTCACACACAACCACAACGCTCCATACATTGATGGATGACTTACAAATCCATTGTGAAGTGCGAGATTTGGTCGTGTGCTCAGCCGGGAGCTTGTAAAATAAATGCTCACAGCATGGCGCCGCAGTCGAGGCTTTCCAAGAATTCTCCTATTCGACATGATAACAGTTGTAAGAGGGTTTTGGTGTTGGTCAAAGCGGTTGTGGTCACTCTACATAATCTGTCGATCTCTTTTACTTCAAGTCCCCCTTTTTTTCCCGTCAATCCTCCTTCCACAGTGAATCAGCTTACAGAGGAGCATCATGTTCCAGTGTGCTTGTTAAGCCCCATATGAAGCTGCACAATATCCCTATCTAACCCTTCTTTCGTGACAGACTAATGCATGTGACTACCCAAAAATGAGATCAAAATAAAGACTGCTGGACTCGGCATTAAACCGTCTGCATCTGTTTTGCAAACACAACAATTTACTGACCAGACCTCATATAACCGTACAGCTCGCAATATCCTAGTTTTTCTCCCTCCTTTCTGTCTTTACAGGAATTAATGACCACCTCCACGAAGACAGTTAATTTTTTTTTTGCATTGTGTTTGCTCTGCATATCGCTTGGGTCTACAATCACGGAAAAGGAATAACATTTTTTAGTTTCTTTCCCCCCCAAGAGCAAGTTGTCTGCATTTCAAGTAAGATTTTCATTTGCATTTAAGATGCTAATGTAGCCTTTTGGGTGAGCAGAAATGGCTTGAGTGTGCGGTGCTGTTTTGTCCCGGTTATTCATTAGGCTTTAATAATTACTGCCTTGTGCTTCATACAAAACACAGCCAGGAGAATTCACTTCGTTCTTCCCTTGGAAAGGTCAGGGGATACAGCAAGACACCTTTTCAGCGCACACATTCACAGTTCATGCGTCACTTCTCTTAGAAAATGCGCTTTCTCTTGAGACGATTGAGCTGTAAGCCCAGTGTTTGTGTGCGTGTGAGTTTAAGGCAATTGCTGAAATTCAAATGAAGCATGCAGGTTGAGACTTGGAATATTTCTCGAGAGGAAGAAGAGAGAGAAGCGGGGATCTTCAGAGGACGTCGCTCTCTTTTTTGCTTGAGCATTGTGGGTAGAGGTCGCGAGCACCACTCTGGTGGCAGGTTCTTGTCGTTGTGTGAGTGTTAACCTTTCCCCCTTGTGAAATCACACGAGTTTTAACAAGCTAGAACAGATCATACAAGCCATCCTTCAGCACATCAAGGGAAGGGTCAGACGACCTGCAGAGGAAAGTGGATTGCAGTGTGGCGACGGAGACCGGCTTAGTGCTGAATCCCATTATCAAACAGCGTTTGTCAAATAATAGGTCAAGGCCCACTTGTACCAAAGACATATTAGGTTGTGGTTTAATTCCAGAGTTTTGTGGAGCTGATTTTTCTCTGTGCAAAGTGATTTGGCAGAAAACAAAAGGTTGCTTGTATTAAGTCCTTTCAGACACTGAACTGAAGGCAAAGCTTGATCATAGTTGCTTTGCTGAAGAGAATAAATACGCTGGCAGTAATGCTGGCAATATCTAGAAAGCCTGCACCAGTATAGTTGCTTTGAGTGATACTGGGACCACAATTAATACTGGTATTATTACTCTGCAATTTTGTAATCACATTAACATGCTGACTTTGTTTTCAGCCACAGAAGACGCTTCAATACTGCTACCATGCCAGTCCTTTATAAACTGCATAAACTAAAAGCCTCCAATGTCTGTGCTCCATCCTGTTTTGCACCTATATTTTCCGGCATGGCATATAACCCATCATTACTTGCACCATTACGAACGGCATCTACCTCACTTGAAAGCGGAGCGGCTCAGCTTGCATAAATACCCAAACAATGTATGATAATGGCGATCAAATAACGCCTCTGCCATATTTTCAATCTGCTTTGAAAGTGGTGGTGAGTGGCTGAAATAAGGGACCTGGGAGTTATGAGTGGCAGCAGGTCCCTGGGGGACCATGGAACATGGCAGGTCATTTGCCTGGCCAGCATTGGTGTGATATATTTGTGCACAACAGTGAGGTGCCCGGCTGGGAATGCAGTGGAGGGGGTGGAGAGGTAGAGGGAGCGAGGTACTTATTCAGCAGGCTGGGTTGCAATATAAACAGAGGGGCGACTTAATCAGACTGCGGCAAATAACATTTAAACACATTTAAAGCCACAGGGAGCAGAGTATTTCTTATCTTCTGTGATTGCGTCCCCCAATGAGGCTGTATCTGTCATGCATAGTAATATTCTGACCTGAGACTGGAATTGCAACTTTTGTTCATCATCTCTGTAGGATACACTCTGCATGGGGCTTTGCAGAGAGAAGTTTGTCTTCTCTGTGAATTTTGTTGTGAGGAAGTTGGCAAGATGTGCACGTGGCAGCTCTAGGCGTGTACAATCCAGACGTCCTACAAGTCACAGTTGCACCTCAGACTATTCATATGTAGCTCGGTGTTGTGTTGAGCAGGCCGCTGATGTATTTAGTCCCTCTTCTCTCCAGTCTTCTTTCCTCTCCTCGCCTCTTTGTCTCTGGCATTCCTCTCACTCATCACTCTTCCTCTCATCTTCCCCCGCTCCCACCAGTCTCTCCTTATCTCTCTTCCTCTGTGCTCACATTTCTGTCTTTCCAACACATCTCCCTCTGTGTTTTTCTTTCTCTCCATGTCTGCTCTTATCCTCCTCCACGCTCTCCTTCCTCCTCCCCACAGCACCGACTTGTCCCGGGTTCTGTTGCTGTAACGATACTGACAAGCTCTTTGGACACAGTTTTGGCTTTCTCACCGGCCTTGCTGTCACTTGCTACATTTAGACACGGGGATGACTAATGTAAACTTAGAGGGACACAAAGACCATGGGACACCCACAGAATATGTGCACACGCCCTGTTTACACTGGCGGTAGCTTTATTAATTGTGCTGTCTGCCAAGCTGAAAGACAGTCTCTGTAATATGACCTAATGAACGCGTGCTCGAGGTTGCTGTGTGTTTTGTCTTCTGTTGAACCTCTCGGCTCCTCCTCTCCTCTTCCCTGTGACTGGCTCACAATGGCTGATGTTACTCGTCCTTCTGGACTGACCAGTAGGCCCGGCCCTTCCTTTTGGGACGGCTCCAAGAACAACTAGGCGTCTCTCATGCTGCTCCGATCATCAAACAGGCATGTTGGAGTGAAGACTGGAATTCTTCTCAGGCTGTAATGCTAACAGTGTTAGCCTGAAGTATTCATATTTTGATGTATGTGCGTCCTTCTTAACCCTCTGAATCCCAAGCAGTTTCTGGGCACGTTTTGCTGCGGCTCATTTTTCATTGCAACATAAAGTCCTGCACCTCTATGGCAACAGAACAACCATGGCTAGAGGTAGAGTAGAGTATAAAAAAGTTATAATGCCATATATTATTGAAAATGAAAAAATGAAAGTTATATTTCTTTAAAAACTTGGAATCAACATGTACACCATTTTCCCAAGTGCCCACAGCTGTTCCCAACACTGGAAAAAATTGTGGCTCTACATGCTATAGATATTTTACGACTTACGCTTTCAGTTTCTTTCCATCCTTGTCATCTATTTGGTCTGTTTAAAAACACAGCCATGTTGTCTTTTTGTGGTGGTGACTGAGACTAGCGGTCGCTCCCACTTTCCCACCTCAACCTCTTTCCAGTCCGGGGGCTCGAACCGGCGACCCATCGGTTACAAGTTCGCTTTACAACCCCCCCGCCCCCACTAACATGATTAGCACTGAAAAAACTGTTGAAGAAAAGACTTTGTGTGAAAATTAACACCTGAGCTTCACTGAACAAGGTTAAATGTATCACAATAAGAGAAGCTGTTTGTCAATTAGATGCTGCTCACAGGTTTGAAAAAAAAAAGTGAGAGCTGTAGGCTGTGATGTGTTGGAAACTATAAAGGAGCCTGACTGGATGATCTTGATTTACCTCTGTACGGAAATAACAATGGGAAAAGCTTCATATGACATTTTCGGTTTGTCTATTACATCAGTTCTAAAATGAATTCTAGCTACTCTTATTTAAAACCCGTGCAGTGATAAATGCATGACTTTTGAAGCACTTGATTAAAACTCTATAAAATGTGGAATCCTTGTGAAAGTTGTAGTGTGGAGTACTGTTTTGGAGTACTTAGTTGAAGTTGAAGTGGTGTTGGCTGTAGTTATGTGACAGGCACTCAGTTGCCCACTAGCCCAGGGAAAAAAATCCCTTTTAGCTAAACATGCACAGACTGGTCTCCTCTTATCTCTCCCCATTCCTCGTCGTTCCGCCTCGCTGGCTATCTGAAAAGGTATCGTCAACTTCTCTCATCTCACTCCTCTATCTCTCCCTCGTTTCTCTCTTATTTCCATCACCACGCCTTTTCACCTGCGCCGCTTTCTCTCTCCCCATCTCCCACTTGATTATTACACACTTTTTCACTCAACCTCTTTATCCTCTCACTTATATTTTTCCACTCTCGAGCCCGCTATCTCGGTCAGATTTTCTTCTCTCTTTGACGAGACTTTTAGTCAGGAGGCGTCATTAAATGTACATTTTGTCTGTTGGGTAGTTAAAGAGTGGAAAAAGTGCAACGTCAAAAAAAGTGCCATTACCGTACGTGTTGCAGTTATGACTTCTGCTTGTGAATGAGGTATTAGTCACACACTCCCACATGAACATGCACCAGCCGTCGTCGCCACCGCCGCCTCTATAGTGAAGCAGTGATGCATGCAGCGCTGTGTGTCGCGCTTCACCAGGAATACAGTATGTGCTGACGATCAGGGACGAGACAGAAAATCGTCTGAGCTCACAAGCCCCTATTCAAACACAAACTGTCTGCCGGCTTGAATAAAACAGGGTTCCTGAGCTAAAAATGGACGGGATAGATGCGCTCCCTTTGTTTCAGCTCCACAACGGCGCGACTGAAGATAATTGGCGTTGGCCTCACATGACTCAAATGTAACTGTGCCAAACTAAATGAATGGTCCCGTCCCACTGAGTTCCTGGACGTGACGCTGTCTTTGTTTAGTGTTCATGCTGTTGCGGATTTTCCTGTGTATTGTGATGAGTTTGGCCATGTGGGTCAGTGTGTTTCTGGCTGGCCAGTGTCTCTTCATTTCCAAAAGTTTACGCGACCTCTTTTCTTTGGATTGAAAAATAAAACATAACATTCAGTGTATTTTTGTGATGATTATAACAATAACCTACACATAAGCATTGACCTCCACTTTTACGTGTCTGTGCCCTTTTAGTATCCACATTGTCTTACAGTGATTATCACATTTTCTATTTGACAATTTACTGTTGAGGAATTGAACCTTCATTCCCTTTAAGCCGAGACATCTGCATTAACCCTGTTGTCTTGTGACCCATCTGAGGACATAAATCGGCTAAACGCCATGTGACACAAGCCACACGCCTGTCTTAAAGCATTTAGAGCGGGGATAAAGCCATGCGGTCATAGCCAGTGATATGGTTACTAATACTCCTCAACAGCATATAGCCGGAAACAGTATGGCCTTAATGGACAAAGATGGATAAGGATGCTGTCTGAGTCAATAGTGAACCAACCCAGATGCACTGTTTGTGTGTGTCAGTGTGCATGTGATTGTTTTAGCTCGTGTGCTGTCGTTCTAATGAAGCTGGACATCTATTTGTACTTGTGCTGCATGACGTAATGATTCAGACTGAGGGGGAAAAGTCGAGCAGATGGTCAGTTTGTCTGTTTCAATAAAAATATGAACTGAAGACCATATTGCATGTGACGGCACCAGAAAAATTCCCAGCTGACATGATATGAGCTAGATTAAGTCTTGGACCCGAGTCAAGTCTTTGAAGTGCTCAGGTTATATGGCAGCTTCTTTATGATGTAATCTCAATATGGAAGATCAAAAAAAGGATTCTGGTTTGGATAGCTTTATCTAGAGATGCATATTTTGTCATGTTCTTACTGTCATGTGACGAAAACCACAGATGTGACAAGGCCAAGAAAGGGCGTTGGTTCAATTCCTCAACCAGAAACAGTCATAAAACAGTGACATAATTTGTCGGCTTTGTAGTTCTCCAAGAAACTTGCCTAAGATACGTTTGAAATATTTCCTCATTAGCTGCTGATAAATCATTCATGTAGTACTGACAATGCTGTCCAGCTACATAAGCTTGAAACATTAAGTCCAAAAAGGGGAGGATACCTTTATGGTACCATTAAAACAAAAGGAGACAGTGATTCTTTTTAATGCCTTTCTCCTTGAAGCGACTCCTCTTCCACAGGGATTTCCACAAGTGTATATATAGAAGCCAGCAAGGGGGAAACATTTTGGCTGTGCAGTCTCAAATTTGGTGACCTCTGGCTTATTTTAATGCCACTGTTCCATCACACACACAGATCATAATTACTACTTATTTTAATGAGCTTCAATACCTGATTCTAAACACGTAGTGAATTATTGTAGAGGAGAGTTAGGCATCTTGCGTGCTTTAGCCCATAGAGTCTGTATAAAGGTGTTATTAATATTTAAAACCACACCTATTCCTGACTGTTTGGAACTTTTGTAATTCAGAATTGTCAGACCTTATCTGTTATTTTTTTATTATTATATATTGACACTTTCACTGTAGGGTTTGACATGGGTAAGACATGCCACAGTGATTGTTGATGTATTATTTTACTAACAAAAATGTATGTGGTTTTAGGGGGGAACATGTTTTTATTCCTGTGTTTTATCTATGAATGTGCTACTTAAATTATTTCTGAAATCAATCAGACAATTCATGCAGACAATTCATTCATTTGTTCATTCACATATGGAAAAAGCGGTGCTTTCAGTGGACTTTCTAAAGCATAGCAATAACCAAGTTGCTGCCACCAGTTTTTTTTATGATAAGTAGCCTGTATAATGAGAATGTCCCCTTCCGATGCAGCTATTACATTGTTTTGTCAACGGTTAATTTGGTAATTTCCGTCAAACACTGAAGATAACTCTCTATTTGGTGCATGCACACATTCATATAGAGCATGAGGGCACAGACAGATAGGCACTTTCCTCTATCATCATGCTCAGTGTCCTGGAGAAGAGACTAGTGGTTGTAAAATGTACACACATAGTGAACCGCAACTTCTTTATTGCAACTATTTTATTAGAATCAAAAATTTATATAAAAGTAGCCGCCTAAACTTAACTGAGGAGTCGGCTGTTTGGCTGGCAGTCATGGAAATCTCTGCTGTTCCACGCAGCACCACTATCACCAGCATTGTTCTCAGATCATTAGTGGGAAGATTTATAATGGTATTCATGTTTTTACAACAATCAACACTTCCTGGCAAGTTTTTTTTCAAAGCAGTGCAGCACAATCCAGCTCCAGCACCCTGAGTGTCAGGGGTCAGTCCGGCTCATAAATGAAAAGTGTGAAACAGAGAAAGTAGAAGGAGGGAGCTGCAGTTGAGGACAGCAGTGTTTGGTAATAAGCCGTTTCGGGCAGAGCAGGCTGCATTCCATTATAGTGAACTCAGCAGGGAGAATATAAGCAGCGCTATGGAGGAATGCGCAGGCTTTGTTTTAACAGAAAGAGCTGAGAGCACAGTCTTTCTTTGTGGACACAGTTCATATTCTGTTGCATTTTAAAGTTATCCCAAGAGCATGCAGCATAAAGAAGTGAAGCATTTTGTTGGTAATTTGATATTCATGAATTGTGTCCCCAATTTATCATAGCTGAGTAACCTGGTTCACAGAGTTGACTGACTGAATTGGTGCTCACCTGTGGTTTTATTCCATCAACACCTGTACAACCAGCTTGGGAAGCTAAAAAGACTAATTTCTCATTGTAAGTATAACATTTACATTAAAGGACTTAGTTTTACAGGACATTTACTGTGAGCCATACACATAGGCCTAACTCTGAGGCTCTCAGTTGTACATCTCAGTTGTACAGATTTTGTCATAGCCAACAAGCTGTAGTTGATTTGTGCACAAAGTCACTAAGAAACATAGATGACGCCATGGGGTGGAACGCCGCAGATGATTTGAAACTTTTCATGATAGATAAGTTAGTTTTCTTTTTCTTCTATCGTAAGTTTTCCACATTGTGTAATAGAGCCATGCTGTACTCTGTTATCTACAGAAAGCTGGGATGTCTGAGCTATAAGAGTTAGTTTACAGACTGCTATGTAAAGTAAATAAATACTGTAATTCATCTTTCTCCGTGTTGAAATAACAATGCTGCTAAGCCTGAAACTGTTTAGCTTTTGTTGAACAATGGCCACTGTGCCCACACAAGGTAAATAAAATATAGTTTGCATTCAAATATCAAAAAGATTACATCCTATGTCTTTTCCTAAAAACGTTTAGTTGGAAAACGGCATGAGATCATGGAAAGATGCGAAGGAGAATTCATACGGAGGCAGGAAAAGACAACAGCAGTTATAGGAGAATATGACTGCACTTACATTAGGCTTAGGTAAACTTAGATAACTAGGTTATCATGCAACGCTGGATGTTGTTGATGTGGGTCTGCTGTGGATGGTGTGTCACTGCAAATGTTGCTGCCACAAGAAATTTTACTTTCCTTTCGTAAAGGATGAACAAGTGTTTCAAATGCTCAAGGAGACAAGAATGGAAGCACTGAAGCATATCTCCTTTGCATTTATTCGACCGGCTCTTATCTTGGCTGCCACTTAGATACTTCCGGGTCATTTCATTCAGTTAGGAACCTTCCTGAGCAAAAAGGACTATTTGTACTCAACTTCCCAGACCAAGTCAAGCTTTGGTGTGAAAACCTCTGAGTGTATTGAATTAAATGAAGTTAGGTTTGGTTGGCTGTGACTTTATCTTAAGAGGAGTTTTTGTGTGTGTTTTTCCTATTTTCGAATGTTACATGCTTTATGTTAAGTCTAGGAAACAGTGTAATCAGTAATAGCATTAAGAAAAGGCACCTCAAGTTGTACTGCAAGTGTGCAAGACTTTAAGGTAGTGTTATTTTATGCTGCAATCTAAAATGTAATCCTGCAAAGCAAGACACGGGGATATTGTGTGCCTCCGTACTGAAGATGAGCCCAAGGTAACAACCTGCTGTTGCCTGTCATCACCTCCTCTGATCGTTTATCTTCACCGTTGTTGCCTTAAAGCCGTGTCAAACAGAAACAGCATTAGTTTCATGTTTCAGACAAAAGGACCGGCTCAGTGTGGAGAGCTGGTGGTGAAACGCTGAACTGTAGCTGCACTGTTACTGCGTTAATTTGCGACTCTTACTGGGCACACTCTGGCCTTGACCTACATATCGCCTACCTCTCCCACCTTCGCACACTCACACACACAGACAGACACAGGATTTGTCATGGAAATAAAGACCCAGTCTCACAAACACAGTCGAGAGATTAAGAGTAAACCACTAATCTGACGGTGCCTGCATCAGTGTGTTTGTGTGTCTGCGTGCTTCTTTTGAAAATGTGGGCAGGTTTTATGTGATGTTTGGTTCAACACTGTTTTATTCTGTCATAGCAGCTGCAATGAAGGCCTTTGTTTTTGTGAGGAATTCCACCCCTGAGAGAAGAAACGAGGAGGAGAAAATGTGCTACTATGCTCATGTTTTCAGATTTGGTGTTTGAGTAATTTGTATTTTAGCTGAGTTTTTCTGCACTGCTACCAGTCTAAAAGGTGGAGAATGTGACAGAAGGAGATACACAAAGAACTTTCTGGCAAAATGGAGAGAGAGAAAAGGAGAGAGGATGATTGGATGGAGAATATTGGGGGAGATATAAAGAAGGAGACAAATACAGTCTGTCTGCTCTTCATGTGTAATTGTAAAGACAAGGGCTGCACGCCTGGGAGACAGCCTGGGGCGCTCAGCCCTGTGTTCAGCAGCCAAATCAGACACAATGTTCATGAACCGTTCAGAGCGCTGAGATGGAGGCATTCACCATCCAGCCATCTCAAACTGCTCAGAAAGTGCTCTTTTAGACAGGAATACTTGCTTTATAGGTAGTGATGATATTTAAAGGACAGGGTGGGGCACAACACCTGTCAGGCAGATAATATTACACACATGAATATGGTATGTTATTGGTTTGATGAGGTGATAAATTCCACATGGAAGTTTGTTCACTGTACATTCTCTCTGCATTCCAGTTTAGAGTTGACTTGGTGTCAGGGATCAGGATCAGAGCGGTTTCAGGAGTGGGTGGCATTGTTATAATGTAGTGTGTTAGTGTATATGTGTGTTTGTGTGTGTGTGTGTGTGTGTGTGTGATGCTGTTTCATAAGCCCCTTTCTGAATGCTCTCTTTTCTGCTAATCTGATGTCAGTTTAATGTGTCAGTCTCATATCTCAATAAGAGCCCTGGTCATTTTTCCATGAAAGGCATGGTGGCAATCTTACCAGGAAGGATCTAGTGACATTTCTGCATCACTTTCAGCATTGAGCACAACAAAGCAGTGTATTGATATAAAATGTTTCAGCTTATAATGCGCCTACCACTCACGACGATCTACGAAGTGGCACTTAAAACGCGCCTTTTTCCGTGGCAAGCCTAAATAAAGCTGGAAGGAGCATTTAACATAAAAATCACTCACGTCTGAATGTCACAAGCCAGCAATGTTGTGTACTCCATGTCTGAAAAGGGCTGTATTCAACAAATGCAGGCAGACCAGGGACAACTGTGCACTGTGGCCTCAGAGCACAGATGCATATGCACATATTTGTAACTACCACACACGTACAGCCACATACTTGCATAGCACTGTGACTGAAGAAATGTTTGTCAGCGTATAATTCCATTTACCTCTGAAAACACATGAGAGTTTGTGTGTGTGTGTGTGTGTGTGTGTGTGTGTTTACTGTTGCAGCGAATGAGAAGAGGAAGAATTTGTGTGATGTAGTGCCCACAGTCTGTCCACTGTCTCGGAATGGCAGCTGTCACACACACACACACACACACACACACACACACATACACACATCTGTTATCCACGCAGCACTATGGGTGTCAGGGAAGCAGTTGTCCTTGTGCTCACTGCTGCTCCAGACCTTGAACGTACGAGTAGATAGTATGGCAGTTTCTACCTCCGTCCTTGTGCAGGCCACTGACTCAGGCCTGGGAAACAAATAGAGAACAGGACCATGAAAAAAAAAGACAGCGGTCAGATTAACAAATAAATGAACAGGCTACAGGCTGGTTTAGAGTCTTTTTTTTCCCTAATTATAAGTTTTACAACTTCGTGGCTCATGATACTCACTAAAAACAATGTAGAAACAATCATTTTACAATCTTCAAATTCCATTATTGCAGCCTGTAAAGCGACTGCTGTAAAGAATTTACTCTTGGCAAACGTACTTGAGCCAAATTAACACAGAGCAGAGCAAGGACAATGGCGTAGTCTAGTGCTTCTACTCTGTAGCCTTTTCTCAACTCCTTCACGTCAAGGGTAGCCACTAGACAGGTCTGGATCACGTTTTATCTGTCCGGCCGGGCTGATGGCTTGAACGTCAGCCCAGCAAGGTGTTTTAAAGACAGGGGGCTCAATTTGTTCCAGCGTCTGACTTCCTAACAGGCACACACACATACATACATGCTGCTTTGGTACTCTGGAACAAGGCATTTGTTTTGGCAGGCCACCTGCCACAGAGAGGGAGAGGGGGGGAGAGAAAAAGGGCACAGGCGCTTGTCCTCCTGAAACTGATTTACGTTGGCACTAAAACAGAACTCGTAAGGGCTTTTTATGCGCCTCAAGGCTTGCCAGTCAGCTTGTTCCTCCAGCCGAGGCAGGAAGGAAATGATACAAGATACCACAATATACAATACTGTCTTAATGTCCGTCCTCTTGAAAATTGGTCTTACCTCCCCTGAAATATGTCTTGGCTTGCTGGATGACAGTGTTTTTGGTACCTAAAAGCTCACTTTTTGGATACTCTTTCTTACTAATGTCACAACAATGAATATTAAATCTTAGCAAGACTATCCACATTCGGTTATTAATACATATTCTGCGGAACATTGGGCCCTTTGTAAATAAATTTCCATGTACGGTGACAGATGGGCTTGGATATTTTTTTGATAGTATTCCAGTAATCCTCAGTAGAGGAGTGACTGATTTGTTGCAGTTTTGAGATTTGAGTTTGTGCTGTGTTAAGAGGACAGTTTAAGCTTCAGCGTGGTTTAGATTGATAGTCTGACCCCTCCTATCCCCGTCAGCGCCTGAGACATCCCCTGAGTGGGACATATGTCAGACTGGTGGGCTAATCAGGCTGCAAATGACAAACCTGCTCCATGTTTACCTGCAGCAGAGGTGTATATATATGTGTGTGAGAGGGAGACAGTACAGGCCTGAGAGTATATTTGCTTAAAGCACCAAAATAGTTTCAAGAGCAGCCCACATCCTGTACCCTGCAATAACTTTAGTCTGACTTTTTGTGCGTTTATGTCCGTTTTTGACTGTGTTGTCTGTCCAGGGATTGCCACCCACTCCCCCGTCAGTCTGTCCGTCAGTGTGTCGGGGGATGGTAATCCATTCTTCCCATATGCAGATAGTGGCGGTGAGATTAGGCAGACCCCGGGAGAGGATTAAGGCTTCAGGGCTCGGCTCCCCTTCTATCTTGCCTCCTCTCTAACCGTCCAACCCCCACTACCAGCACCCCTCCACCCGCTTCCTGCCACCTCCTTGTGCTGTTCAATCCCTCACCCACCCCTCACCCGTCTCCCTTTTCTCCCCTGGGCAACTATCCAATCTCTGGAGTGTGTTAGCTGCTTAGTGAAGAGGTGGAGGGCAGATTAAGATAGACCCATTTGTTTTTTTGCACGTGTGTTTTGTTTGTGCATTTAATATTTCTGTGTTTTGAGCACTTATTATTATTATTATTACTTTTTTTTTTTTTTAACATTTATGAATTTATTTTATAGCAGCAGGGGAGACAGGCAGGAAATGTGGGGAGAGAGAGAGGCTGGCATGTCGCGTAACGAAAGCCAGGCTGACTCAGGAGTCAGGGACGTGAAATGGCAAATGGTCTGCACTTATATAGTGCCTTTTAACCTTAGCGAGGTTCTACAAAGCACTTTACAATGTGTTTCCCATTGACACACTCACTCACACATCAGTTGTGGCAGAGCTGCCATGCAAGATGCTAGTCTTCCATCGCCAGCCTGTGTTTTGTGGATTTTTCAAAGTGTTTCCGTTAGGGATTGACCGGCCGATGCCAATTATTAGTAATCAGTATGGTTATTGCTCTCTTTGACATCTCCAGATATTTGGAACCAATAAAATCTTAGTGTTAGAATTCAGAAAAATCTTTACTGAAATCCCTTTAGTTATTTATGTTTTACATATCCTTAATTAAAAAATAACTTTTCAATATGTGTTCTTTAGTATTGATTGGCTATTACTTGTGCTACCAAACTTTGCTCAGAACCACAAAGCAGTGACTACAGGTAGAGAGAGGCTGAAGTAAAAATGCTGGTTATTTGATTTGATAATCGGTTAAAGTGATAATAAGCAGATTCCTAGTTTGCATAGATACTAATTGAGAGAAGAGAAAGTGCAGTGGACATGTGTGGGTTAGAGTGTGCCAAATGTGTGTTTTCTAAATCATATTGCTTTCAGTCACCTCTATGATTATGCTATGCTTGGGTTACAATAATTGACTTTGTGTGCGTACGAGAGTGTGTCTGTCCTTAGAATTTGCATTCATTTTCAGAGCTTCTCCCTTATTCACTCACACACATAATTTCCTCCATTCCTCAGTTCCACCTCTTGTCCCAGATGTGACCCACATGTTGTGATGCAACGCAGAGGGCAGAGAATTTGTCTGAGCGCTGCTCTTCTTCCTTTCTCATCATCATCCCTCTCTCGCCACCTTCTCCTCCTCTTTCTCCCCTCCAGTGTCGAGTGCTGTAATTGATATGCCACTGGCAATAAATCAGCACAGCTTTACGCTCTGTGCAGCGACCATTATCTGAACGGACAGGTTTAGCTGCTTTCGAGAAGAGGGTGAGAGAGGGAGTTATCCAGCTCAGCTCACAAGAGTCACCAACAGCTCATCACGTCACCAGCCGCTGGAATTTTCTTACAGCATACATCAAAAGACACCATCACCTTGTCTAACTATCTTTAAACCAAATAAACAAAATGAGGTAAAGCAGTGGAAGGACCCCTCCTTTCTAAGCCTTTCTCTTACGTGTCCTACCTCCCTTTTAACCCCTCATTCCAATTCTCAGTGCCCATAGGGACGCAGAACAGTCCTGTCAATTGATAGGACGTGCCGATATCAAATCCAATCAACTCGGCCCCTTACAGCCCGCCGTCTCTAATGCTTCCCCCTGATGTGATAACGGCCTCGGCTCCCCCGATACGGTGACTGCCCATTCCCAAAGCCACAGACACGCTCCGGCCCAAAATGATTGACATGTTTTTCCTTGATGGTGCCAGATATGGCTCGCAACCTTCTTCCAGCCCCCTTCCCACCATTTCAGTTTAGCTCCGGAGGAAATTGAAATTGAAGAGGGTTTGGAGGGATAAGGGTGTGTAGAGAAAATGGAGAAATCTGAGAAAAAAAGAAAATGTGTGCAAGAAGCTGAGTGAATAACTACATCCTCAACAGTTGGTCGTGTCTGCTGTGACAGGAGATGGAAGTAGGGGGACTGAAGGTGAGGGAGCTGTTTGTGAAGACATTATCAGTGTGGTTCTTTTATCCTAAGTTTATAATATAGAGCTGGATAACTCCACTTTGTCTTTTCACTAACCTCTGTTTGTTAGTGTGTTTCGTGATGTCATTGTCTTATTGCCCAGATAGATAACAAGCAGCCACAGACCCCCAGATGCAATTTGTTGTGCGATTCACACTCTCTTACATCAAGCTGTGGCTGGCCTAAATGAAGAGGAATTACTGCAGGGACGATTTTTTTCAGTTTCTCTCTCATTCTTTATCAGGCTCTCTCATTTGCTCGCTCGCTCACTCTGCCTCATTGTGTCTTTGCCTCACTTGGAAATGACAAAGGAAAATGAGGCAGCCGGCCTCCCTACACGCTGCCACGCTTTAAATTGACATCTGCTCTCATCGCAGCGCGACTGTATCGTTGAGCAAGAAATTAGTTTTTTTATAGGCTGGCTCGTCACTTTATTGCGGCTGCTTATGTCGAAGAGGCCGCGATCCGCGTCGAGTCGTTTTAATCTCACAGAGTGGAAAGTGGGGGTATATCTGATAACTGCAGCTCAGACCCTTCTCTCTGCAGTTTCCTTGCTGAGGTGCCTCAATCCACAGGGCTCCCCTGGTGTTTGATTCAAGCGAAGGTAGAGCCCTGATTAAAATGCAGCGGAAGTGCAGCCTTTTGTTTGGCTCCTGCTGCTCCTCATTCACCCTTCTGCTCATCTCTCTCTGTGTCTTTCTATCCATGCAGTGTCTGCTTCTGTCTGTCTCTTACTTTCTCTCACTTTTGTCCTGCTTGTTTCTTCTTTCTCTCCCTATTTTTTCCTCTTCCTATACATTTGTCTTCTCCCGACCTTTCATTTGTAGAAAATTGGAAGACACCACCTCTCCCTGAACCTGGCTAGCTTTGTGTCAGTTGAGCTATGGTTTGCTATTCCATGAACATCGCCACTGCTATTTCTCTTCACTGCTGTTCACACCCGCTCTCATTCTCTTCTCTCTCTCACGCTGTTTGCAGCTGCAGTGACTAAAATTGATGAGCAATTCAATGAGTACTCTTACTGAGGTGTTTAATTCTTTCAGTACTTGCAAAGTGCTTTTTTTTGTTTTACCTCGGAAGGTTTACACAGACTTTCACTCGCACATACCTGCCTTTCACAAGCAAGGCTACAGAGAAGAAAAAAAAGAAATAGGTTTTGAAACAAACTCACATTAATCCTTCTGATCTGGGCAAACAGACTGCACTTCCTGACCTGTATGCTTTGTGATTGATGGACAGATAGCCCTGCTCCTGAGTGGCTCACCAGAAGGAGAACAGGCGGTGGAAGCTGAGATAAGGAGAAATGGAAAGAGAAAACTCATCCCATCACCTCACCTCTGTCTCTCTGTCCTCCTTTTGATTTTCATCCATTTCATGTTTTTGCCTCTCTCATCCCCATTTCCCCATCTTCCTACCTTCCTCATCTCTCTGTAGTGTCTCTCATCTTTTCTGATTTGGTATGGTCATAAAACACCCGTCGCACAGACACTTTGATAGTCAAGGTGAAATTGAAGTGTTGGGTCCCTGGGAGAGTTGCGTCCTGTTTTGCATAACCAGCATTTACAGGAGAACTAATGTCCTGGTATTGCAGAAACATGATTGGCCTGTCAAGTAGCAGCAAGCGCCCAGCAAACCTTGCTCCTCACCACTGTATTGTCATTGTAGGATGCCTAAAGGAGCATGTGTTTTGATGCCTCCTCTTCTCCTCCTTGTCCTTTACCTGTAAAATTTCCATCCCTATAAATGATCTCACTCCCGCCCTTAAACATACCACCTCTGTTTCCTGCGAGGGGTACCAGCTGTGGGCTAAATTGCGTGCCGTGTGAAATATATTGGTGTATTTGTGAAAAGCTCGTAAATGAAAGCAGACCTAAGTAAATGTGTATTTGCCAAGCTCCCCGCTCTTCATTTTTCAGAATTAACAGGTATGAGGCGACAGGGATGGCAGTGAGGAATGAAGCAGAGCCAGTCGCATCGAAATGTGGGAAGTGTTAAGACTGAAAATAGCTCAGTGTAAAGGGGAAAAAACGAGGGCTATGTTGGTGTAGGCATGTTGCTACAGGTACTGGTGACAAGATGAGTAATTCATGAATAAATACATCGGGTACAGGTTTTAAATTTTAGGTTTTAACATACCAGAATGCTAAACAATAACTACATAAACCCTTACTGGCAACAGTCACTTTATGCCATGTTTTGACAGTTTCAGGATAAGCCATATAATTCAGCCATCCATGTTAAAAGATATTTTATCTAGTATTTGTTCTTCAATTTATTTAATTTGATGTTTTTGCAAAACAAACACACCGGGACCAGCACTAGACTATTGTTGTATTGTAGCAGTGGCCTGTTTCAAATGAACAATGGCACTTTTTATGATGCACCATTATTGTGTGGCTGTAATGACATGTAGGTGACTGAATAACAGAAGACAAGCAGGTTTTGACTGTGCTGACTGTAATTGAGGTCTGAGGCAAGGGGGCATTGGCTCCGGAAGAGTGTTGTGTGAGATGCTTAACTGGAAATGTGCTGTATGTTCAGTATATACACATCTTAGTCAAGATTTCTCATATTTCTCTTTGCTGAGGTTATATATTTGTTATGCTGTATATGTGTGGTATATACTGCAATCATAGCTCCCTGAGGGGAAGCAGAGTGCTGGGCTGCCTGCTGTGCTGCCACCAGAGCCCAGTGCCTGTTTTAAATTGACAGAACTGCAGGAGTAATTACAATAAGGGGTGACTGCATAGTGTGTTGATACTGTTCAAAGCATGACAGGAAAGCCGTCAAGCAGACCTGGCTATAAATTGCTAGCTGTCAATGTAACAGTGCCCACTGGCACTTTTTCAAGAACACACCTCCTCCAAAGCCACCATGGCAACGTTGAAAGTTATGAAATATTAAAGAGTTCAATGTTGTGAGTCTATAACTCATTCCCAGACTCGCATTATGAGTCCAGAGCCTTTAATAATCGGCCCATGCCTCCCCTGCATCTTCACTGATAATTAAATGGCGACACATTTGCCTTCCAGACTAGATTTGATATTATTTATTTATCACTGGGGCAAATGTCAGCTTGAATTTTTTTTCTAATTTTGGCTGTGCCTCTTTGATGCATAATCAATAGGAAATGTTCCTTGGACACTCAACGTGTTTTTTCTTTTTACCTTCCAGGGCTCCCACCTCGTGCCTCTGTGGATGATGTTCCCGATGACTGCTCACAACGCTGAGAACAGGACAGCGGATCAATAGGAGTTTTGTTTCCCATCCCTGATCCTTCTCTCTCTCTCCCTCAAACTGTCCTCCTTAATTCCTTGACAGTAGAACACAAAAGAAAAAAATCCTGACTTGGGACTTGGTACCAGAGCTTGTACTCCTCCTCCTCCTCCTCCTCTCTGTCTCCTTCCCCATCCCCCTAAGCCTTGCCTCTGGACAGCCCAGATATGTGTCCCCTAGCTCGGTCAGCGACTTCCCCTGGCCGGGGGAACTTGTTTCTCCTATTGGGGATTTTACTCATCATGAGCTCATCCTTCTCCGGAGGCCAACCCCCACCTTTCAAACGATTCGCCCCCACTGAGTGTTGGCTCACACATCTGGCCATCCACAACAAAACTGGAGAAGTGTATGTGGGAGCTGTCAACTGGATTTTCAAGCTGTCTAGCAACCTGACCAAACTGCGCAGCCACATGACTGGCCCAGTAGTGGACAATGAGAAGTGCTACCCTCCGCCCAGCGTCCAGTCCTGTCCTCATGACCTGGCCCAGACTCCTAATGTGAACAAGCTTCTTCTTATAGACTACGCACAGAACCGCCTCATTGCCTGTGGCAGCACCTCACAAGGCATCTGCCAGTTCCTGCGACTGGATGACCTCTTTAAGCTTGGCGAGCCCCACCACCGCAAGGAACACTACCTCTCCAGTGTGGCAGAGTCAGGTACCATGTCAGGAGTCATCATAAGCTCCCCTCAAAGTCCTACCAGTAAGCTGTTCATCGGAACCCCCATTGATGGGAAGTCTGAGTACTTCCCCACCTTGTCCAGCCGCAAACTGATGGAGAATGAAGAAAATGCTGACATGTTCAGCTTCGTCTACCAGGATGAGTTTGTCTCCTCTCAGCTGAAGATTCCCTCCGACACTCTGTCCAAGTTCCCTGCTTTTGACATCTATTATGTTTACAGCTTCAGCAGTGAGCAATTTGTCTATTACCTTACAATGCAGCTGGATACTCAACTGACTTCACCTGATGCCAGTGGGGAGCAGTTCTTCACCTCCAAAATTGTCCGACTCTGCGTTGATGACCCAAAGTTTTACTCCTATGTTGAGTTCCCCATTGGGTGCACTAAAGATGGAGTAGAGTACCGTCTGGTACAGGATGCCTTCTTGGCCCGACCAGGTCGGCAGCTCGCCAACTCTCTGGGGATCTCTGAGAATGAAGACATCCTCTTCACAGTGTTCTCACAGGGTCAGAAGAATCGGGCCAAACCTCCCAAAGAGTCAGCATTGTGCCTGTTCACCCTGAGGAGGATAAAGGAGAAGATCAAAGAAAGGATTCAGTCCTGCTACAGGGGAGATGGGAAGCTCTCCTTACCCTGGCTGCTCAACAAGGAGCTCGCCTGCATCAACTCGGTAAGCACAAACGTTTCTGTGTTTCTTCTGGGTTTATTTTAGTTCTGTTGACCATATGCTTAACAATAAATATTCTTGATAGGCTTGAAGTTGAAAATGTGTGCCATACTCATAGAAAACTGAGCTTATAAAAGACTGTTCATGTAGAAAATAATCACTTGCTTTAAGCTTTGGTAAATCTCCCCTGAGAATGCCTTATTTCACTCTTTTCAAAGTAAATTTTGGCCATTGTGTACTTGTCTGAGTTGCGATTGCTGCAGTAATTGAGTGGGGAGACTAGAGGCTTCTCTGTGTACAGCTGCCAGGTTATGAGGTCTTTAAATTGTTGAGTCTATTGATAAACAGATATTGAGCAAGTGAGGTGCTTTAGGTACAGTTTAATCTTTAATCTATGTTTTGCCTCTTGGAGATACAGTGAAACCAGATTAAAAAGAAACCTTTTTAAGTCTTAATTTGATGCAAAGATTTGTACATTAGCAAGAAGTCTGCCCTAATTAGTTGGTATAATCACTGATGTTGATGCTGAAAATGCGTCAACATTATTATTTTTTATTGCTGTGTGGCTTTAATTCTTTAATTCATTATAAAAAATTTTTCACTGTGTATCATTGCTGTGTCATTACTTCTGTCGTTTTTGGCTCCAGTCACTGGTCAGCTGTGCTACAGTTTTAGACAATGGCAGCAGCAGCAGAGTCTGATTCGATTCAGTGCAAAAGTTTCCGAAGACCCAAGGCTTCGAAAGTAGTGGGAGAACTTCAAATTATCACAACAAAATGTGTACACTGTACCAAGTTTTGGTTGCATAACTAGCCCAATGCACAGGCACCTGAAGAAAAAACACACAGGCACTATTTGGCACAGAGGCACTTTACATCTGTTTGCTTCTCTCCTGCTATCCCCGCTCACTTATGCTGTATTTTAATAGAGCCAAATTCCTATTAAACCTGTTCTCATTTGCACATGTTTCTATTTTTGTTGTCAGACAATGGCATGAGTATAAAATATCGACTGAAACGTGGCTCATTAAGACTGCATGTTAACTAGCAGTCACTTCCGAGCCGTGGCTCTGCACTGCTAAAATCCTGATTTTACAACTTTAGTGGCATCTGCCAAACTCACCATACACATGAGTTAAAGACAACAGCTGTGTTGTGAGTTCAGCTATATTTTAATAGAATTTGAAGCTACTAGCCAAGTCAAAGAACAGTTACTCAGTAGGGAGAAAATGAGTTGCTTTAACTAATCAGTGCTAGTAAAATATCCAGTGTCCATATTGGACTTTAATACACAGACCTAACTCCTTCACTTCAAGGGGTTTAATAGAAACTAAACAGTAGTGCTCCTGACTTAAATAATAAGCCCTCTTTTTATTTATTTATTTATTTATATCATATTGAATCGCCAGTTTAACCCTGCGGTT
>OMNN01070856.1:0-26098 GCA_900302755.1 Chromis chromis
TACCATTAATTAATCATGTCCAAACATTTTCTACATTCATTTTGCATTGTAAAGGTTGAAAGGCTAATGGGAACACTGAAATAGTTTGATTTAACTTTGGTGTCTTTATAATTTTAATCTTTCATTATTTCAACTTAGATAGATAGATAGATAGATAGATAGATAGATAGATAGATAGATAGATAGATAGATAGATAGATAGATAGATAGATAGATAGATAGATAGAATCACTGACCTGAATATACTACATTTTTATGTTTGCAAACCCATTAGCATGAGCAGATGGAGTAAACATATGGCCATTGTATTATGAGAATTATGCACAGGTCAGTGTCTTAACTTATTTTATGGATTTACTGATTTACTCATTTTATTGCTTAAAAGACTGTTTGATGGATCATACTATTGTGTTTAATGCAGTTTCAAGAGGCTATTTTTGAGTAGGGATAGATTTTATGTCATTTCACAAATTGCAACCTAATCCTCTTCGCTTGCAAATGATTAACAATGAAATGCATATTTAATGAGAGTTTAATTCATTTAGCTTTTGCCAGGATGGCACCAGGGTGGGGGAGGGGTAGCAGACAAATGCTTTTAGGAAACTGATAAAAAAAAAAAATCTCATTCCCCAGTTGATAAAACTTGAGCTAATGCTCTCTCCATGTTCACTGACATGCATACTTCTTCAACAAGCGTGATTGATAGATGAGACAAGTGCAGCGCTAAACACGTTTTCTTTGTGAAGTATTAGAAATCCTAATGTAGGAAATTGCTTATGAAATCATTACCCAGTCACCCCATTTGTTTTAATTTGCTCTAAGTGGATTTCCATAGTCTCTTGAACTGACCAGATGTTCAACATTTACTAAATCACTTTACTTCACTGTTGAACACTGCAGAATAAACCCAAACTAATGCCTCTGTCTAAAACAGGGGAAGATGGTTGAGCGCAGCAGGATATATTTTATTGCAGCATATGAAACGATGGCACAAGCAGCATGCTGAGTGTGTCAAGAGCCGGAGCACGGTAGAGCATCTGGACTTTCCTTCTCTAAGGCATTTGTGAGGAGTAGCAGGCCCCTCTGGCCGCCTGTTCGGCTGGCATCACCAGGGTCAGTGCCCCCGTCTGGGGCAAGTGTCTGAACCCACATGTCAACTATGTACCCCAGTCAAATTCACTAAGCTTTGAACAGAGCCGGGAAGCGCACATGCTTCTTTGAGCACAATGCAGCTTGGCATAGGGCACATAAGAATAAACAAACAACCAGGAAATAAAAGTTAGTGGAACATTTTATTTAATCCAGGCATTTCTCCCAGGTATCACAGAGAAATGGAGAAAAACTTTGTGTTTTCCATGTGTTGCCGACTTTTCTTAGACCTAAGAAACTGATCTAAAAAAAACACCATAATTCTCAGTATGTAAATAGTTGCAGCAGCTTGTGTAAAAGTCCTCTTGACCACACAGACCTCTAAAAAAACATTTTAATTGCTGAGCTGACGAATATAAAGTTAAGAAGCATATTGGTTGTAACCTGTGAGCTTTACAGAACCTTTTATGAGCGTACCAACTGTCTGCTACCTCAGTTGACTACACACATTAAATGTTCTCCAACTTTATTAATGTACTAAGCTGAGATCTCAAGACAGACATATTTGATTGGAAAACTAGGATTTTATAAAATCGATTATTAAAATTGTTCTGGACAGTATTACTAAACGCCTAAAACCACACGCAGAGCCTTCACAGCTGCTGTTTTTATGATTAAGTTTTATTTGCAAAGTGATTACTTTTTTACAGACTGAATTAGAGCCCACCCAGCCACCTGCAACAGCTTGCAGACACCAGCAAAATGTGGATCCATACAGTCGGCTGCTCTGTGGGAATATTACAGTAGAAAAATAGGTTGTGGCACTGTGTGTGTGTTGTAATGTAGCCACTGAGCACATATCATAATCATCTTCACTGCTATTGTCTTTGTTCAAGCAGCATCTGGAGGTTGTGCATCCCACATATTCTATCCCTGTGTTTAAACTTATACCACTTAGCTCACCAGAATAAAATATAGGTTTGTAATAAACATGTCAAAAATACACAGCCACAGATATTAAACAAAATGTCCAATAGTTTAAGGGTCCTGTGTGCAGAGTACAGTTGGTTAATCTTTAGATGGAATTTTCTTTTATTCATTTTCATTGCATTGTATAATTTTTGTGTATCCTTTCCTCTCTAAAGGTCTTTTTTTTGAGCTGGTGATAGCTGGTAGCATTTTCCCCCGTTCAACAAGGCCTGCTAGAATGAGGTCTCCATGTCTCTAAGATTCTCTGCAGAGAGCGGTTGGCATGTTGACAATGATGGGCCTGCAGCTTCTATTTATGCATCCTTCTTGTCAACCTTTCACACTTTCAGGATGAAATAGTGTATGTTTACATAAATAAAAGTGGGCTCCTCTCAGAAAAGCATCACATATACTAAATACAAAATAAGTTAGTACGGTTAGGTAATGTTGGGTCTTGAATGCATCTCAGACTGCATTGTTTATATGCACTAATTATTATTTTTGTGCGTGTGTGCAAGTCAGTAATCTTCATTTGCATCAGCTTTTAATGCTATTACAGAATAACTTTCAAAAGATGATAACAGTTGTTACATAATACACAGTTAATACCCACATCCGCAGAACGATCTGGCTATTTTTAGAGGGTGATAGTTTACTATAATCAATAGTATTGATTTTATAACTCTCACATGTTTCTCACAGTGCTTTTCCTGCACTCAGCAAGTTTTATTTTTTCTTTACTTTTGTTTACCGAAGCAAAATTTCCAAATTCAAGTGTCTATTAGTGTGGCATGCTAAACTAAATTGACATATTTCTGTGCAGCTGCCTGACTGGTTGTGGCTGACAGAACCCTGTCAGGAGTGACAGTGGTGGAGATGTGGATTGATGGCTTTGTGTGACACTGACAGCTGCCGGTAGGCCAGTGCATACCTGTGTCGCAGCCATGCCAGCTAGGTGATCATAGACAAGCGCTGACAAGCAGCGGAGGGGTGGACAGGTTGGCTTTCTAGGTTTGCATAGTGTCTCTGCAGCACAGCAGACATGGCAAACAATATTACCAGGGGAGATAGCTTGTAGAGACGTGAAGGTCAGAAACCCAAGTAGATAAAAGCAATGTTTCTTAGAGAGATTCTCACTATTCCTCAGCTTAGCTTGGAAAATGAAGCCAGTATTAGAGAGCTAAAGCCGACATTCATGTTTGAAATAGAATAGAACGAACAAGGACAGACTATTTCCAGAATCTAACAATGATAGATGGTACAATGCTTTAGAATTTTCTGCCAGTTTACTCCCTAAAGTGTAATATCCGTGTCACAGCATTGATGCCTTCTATGCCTGGTAATATATTTGTACTTTCTGATGAGTTATAAAAATGAGGCATCTTTACCTACATCTGCATACAGATGCCACTGCAGTGTAATACAAAAGTTTGAGCTTTTTTTCTTTGTCCTTGCATTTGGGCTGCTCTGAAACCCCTGCCTATGGATTGGTGAATTCCATCATTACCTTGAAAGACGGGAACAAGGGCACCAGGATTATCTTCCGTTATACACCCATCCCAATAAATAACAGCATATTAGATTGTGCTGTATCTCCAGTCAGAATCGGAGTCTGCCTCAAGGCAAAGACGCATAGAGATTATAGACGGTTGCATCTCAGCACAGTACGTTTCATAAATTAATAAACAAGTGACATGCAAGGATTAAATACATTTTACATTCTGTAAATCAAAGTAATACAATAAAATAGTCATCCAATACTCTCCAGGATTATAATATTTGCAGAACATTTCCAAAAATAAATGTCAGCACAAGGAAAGTGACCCCAGCTTTACAGGGAGGCTTTCAGGATTTTATGATAAATGCCATAGTTCATTAGCAATTAAAAGCAACAACTCTCACCCACATTTTTGTCTGTCGCCTTATGCATCAAATTGTCAAGTTGAATATGTATGCTTTTCTGTGACACCTTCCTTTGTGTGAGCAGAAACACAAAAAGCACTCGATCGCCCCTTAAAGTTTTCAGCTAAGTAAGTGAGATGCATCAGATGCCTTTGTCTTTGCTGCTCTGTCTCTCTGATTCCATCCGGGTCTCTGTATGTCTTCTCTTTCAGTTTTCCATACAACACACACTCACTGCACTCATCCCTCCCTCTTACTATTTCTCTCTCCCCATTGCTTTCATAAATGTTCTTCTTCTCCTTGGTGAAATCAGCTCAGGCACAGTTGAATCTCATTAATTTGTGGGTGGTTCAAGTGTCTGATCATTTCCCCTCCCAGATCTGGACCTCACCAGTCACTTTACAGTCAATCAAACCTAATTACCCTCACTACAAAGACCATCAAATCCCATTGTCAAATCCATTTAGCTTCCCCAGACAGCACCGCCTTTCACTGATGCAAACAGCCCATGTGGGGTTTGGTTCAGATGTTATCTTGATCTGGATTCCAAAACTCTGCATCCGCCATCCAAATGTGCCACGTGTTTAAAACGGAGAATCCACACCGGACTGGATGGATGGAACCCAGAATGTTTATAGCAGCTCAGTGTACTGACACTGGCTCTTTGACATTCCTTTAATTTTATTAAACTAATTCATTTAAGTGACCCCAGTATAAACAGCTACACATTTTAAATTTCTGCACAGTTAAAGTGCCCTGCCATACCTAAGAAACCATGATCAGAGCATGAGATGTTGGCACAGCACTGATATATTAACCCAAGACTATTCTTGTCCATATGCCTGAAAAGCACAGTAAAAGGTGTTTTCAGCTTGTTAATGTTTTAGAGGTTCACCCAAACTACAATAAAGACCCCAGTCACCTGCACTTCTGTGTTTAACCAGCTCACTGTGGCTTTATCCTCACTCTACCACTGTGATGCTTAAAACCAATCTGCTGAGTGCACTGAAAATACCTTTGATGTTGACAGATTTCGGTCCTGTTATCCTTAATGATCAAAACTACATGTCCTCTTGCTGCTTCACAGTAAAAGCCAGTCTGTGGTTGGCATGTAAAATCATTTTTACATAAAGCGACAGCAGGAAGTATGCAGATTGTATTTAAGCAATTAAAAGTGTAGGATTTAACAATTGTTCACTTTAGTAACTCTCAGTGGTAGCCTTATAAAAAAAGATACTGCAGCAGATTGCAATGTACAACAACACCCTTTCCTTCTCAGGGATCCAACCTTAGGACACCAGAATGTGAGGCTGAAATCAACACATGGACTACACCAGTTTTCACTGAGGGTGTCTGATTTTTTAACAAACAAAAAGTAAGCCAACAGAATGTTGCATACTTGAGTTTTAACCCACAGAACCCCAGTTTATGGGTGTTTTTTTTGCTCCTGTCACATTTTACTCACTGTAGGCTCATTTATTTTTTTGCTATATAAAGTAATGCACCTCTGTGGAACCAGCACAACCATGAAAAGAAGTGGAGAGAACTCTTTTCTACAGTATAATGAAGTTGTAATGCCATACATCATTACCAAATCTTTAATTTATTTTAGAAAAAATAAAAAGACCTGGAATCAACATGCACAGTATTTTTCCAAGTCCCCACAAGTGTTAACAATACGGGGAAAAAATATTTTACTACTACTATGTTTTCTATTTGTTTCCATACTTGTCTGCTCTGTGTAAACACAGCCTGCAGTTCAGCCAGAAACCCTGAATCTTTGTCACGTGTCTGTTGGTCACAGCTGAGTCACTAATGGCATCACGTTTGTGCCAAGGAGCACAGAATGTTTTTTGCAAGATCTGGATAGTGCAGATGGTTTATTTTTGGTGAATTTTTAAATGAGACATATAGCTTGGATTTAGACAGTCAGTGAGCTCAAAATGTGATGATTCTTTCTGTGTTTACGGTTTCTTGTTCTGATAAATGGTATAATTTAATTGTAATTAATTGTGGGGGTTTTTGTTTGTTTGTTTGTTTTTTATGTAACATACGTTTCAAACCAGGTGCTTTAAACAGCAATTTTGACTGCAGCTTTGATATCACAGCAAAGGATAGCAAAGCAAAAAAACATTGATTTTAGATTTTATTAGGTACCATCAAACAGAGAAATACATTACTCAACCTAAACTCCAAACCAAAACAACTCTTAACATTGCACAGTTGCTTGAATACTACTAAAAGCTGGAGCTTTTAAAAGATGATTTCTGTCCTGTCCATATAGTTTAATCAGTTTACAATGAACGCTTAATTAAGAGCACACACCGTTAAAGGATATGCCAAGCTGTGAGGTCAGTAAAAATACATATGGGTCAGTGTCTGCAATATTGTAGCTAAATTTAGCAGCACCTTGCTTATGGAAAAGAGGCAGTAGTTGGCTAAGCTGCTGTGAGGACAGGCTCCCTTGGCCCTGCTGGCACCCTGACATGATGACCCCATGTGGCTCAGAGAAAGTGTGTCAACTTAACATCTGTCAGTGCTGGGCTGGAGCTCTCCCTTGTGTGTTGGTGGTGTTATTGGGCAAACTAGCCAAAAGCAGTGGATAGATGGTGATAGCAGTATGGTAACTGAGGGGGGGGGGCTGCAGGCAGTCGGAGTAAACGATAGCAGAGGAAACTGAACGCGGTGACGGCTATGATACAAGGCTCTCTCTTCCCCCCTTCCCATCTTCCAGCCTTCCCTCCCTACTGTTTCTCACTTGGGGCCTGGCAGCATCCATCCAGATGGAGGGTTTATTTTTGTTTTTGTTTGTTTACTTATTCATGCATCCAGCTATTCGGGGCATCGCTGGGGCTTTCGTTCCACCACAGAATGCAAATCGCCACGGCGGCTAATCCACTTTCATCTCTCCCTTGTCGACATCCAACTTCTCTCCACGTTTCCCCCAGTCTCTCGCAGTCAGGACATCTCTCTTTTTTCTTCGGCGTGTGAGATCAGGCCTGCAGTGACCAGGCCAGCCTAGCTCCAACACTTGTCTCTACTTCATGCATGTCAAACACAATACACCTTTCACTTTCCACCTATCTTTCCCATTTTCAAGACATTCCTCCCTCCGTCTCTCCACATCTTCCCTCCCTTGCTTTCATTGACCCTGGCGCCAGGCAGGGCATTGCGGCAAGAGTAAAGTAGGAGCTACACTGTCATTCCTCCTGCAATAGAGGGTTGTGGGGGCATGCCTAATTGAGTTAGGGAGGGCATGAGTGGGTTTTCTAATCAAGTTGTTACAGTAATACAATCCAGATAAACTAGCAAACAAATTTGTCTTTTTTACTAGCAATCTTTCCCTTCCATCCCCATCCTTCCTCCTTTCCTTTTTCACTCAAGTGGACTTGTACACATGCACCCACATACACCTCAAAACAGGGGGCCTTTTCTGAAAATTTCCTCATCCCTTTGTGTCAAAGCTTTTGTCAGGGCTGGGTGGTTGGACTGCGTGGAGGTGGTGAAAGAGGGGGTAGGAGGGAAAAACAAAGGAAAGACATCTAACAGGTGTAGGACTGCTGTCCTTCGGGCACTTGTGTTCTCTGTGGCAGTAATGGTCTCTGTCTGCCCGGGTCTGAGGAGCTGCTGGGGCAGCGGGGAAGGAGGGCTTGTGGTGGGGGTTACTCAGCTCAAAGGCGTTAGAGAGCAGACAGCAGAGCAGTAAGCGGAGGGGGGTGTTGAGTAATGCAGGTGGTTGTGTATATCTAGGTGGTTGAGCCTGAATTCAGGTGTGAAAATAACACAAAACCAGGTGCATACAAGTGAGAGTAGAGAGAGGAGATGAGATTAAAAGAAAGTGTGGTTGTTGCCTCTCCACCTGGCCATAAAGCAGTACCCCCCCTCCCTCCACCGAGGCCTTTGTTTCACGGCTAATGGTCCAGGTTAATTGCACAGGTGACTTTCTGTGGGGGAACAGATGGGCTCAAATGTGTTCAAAAACAATCTGCAGCAAGCAGAGGAGAAAAAAAAACTAGGAATGAGTTGTTCCTTTCCTCTTCATTCTTCCTTTTCTTTCTCATCATCTCTACTGGAGTCATGGAGGGTGACTGGGGTGAGGTTAAACTCTCACTGTGTTCTTCTCTCACAGTGGTTTCAATTTATCAAGCACAAGGCCTGTAAGCTCTCATTAGGTCTCATTACAGTGCAAATTAGACTCAGGAATTTGCTGGTGGAAGGATAGCGGATAGTAGTGGATAATAGACATCTCTCCCGTGCCTGATTTTGTCAAATACTTTGATTTAGAAAGGGAGGAGAATGCTGTTACATAAATTCAGAGGAAACTGTACATATTTCTGATTGATGTCTTCCTATAGTTGAATTTGTTTTGGATGCTTTTCCCATTATGCGCTGAATCTCTTCAACTAACACGCCACTGTTGCTGCTAGTTTCACTCATGGCATACATAATTTGCCGTCAGATCAGAAACCCATACGTGCTAGACAGAAGCTTCTGGAATTCTAAGAATTATTTGTCTCTCTTTTCCCCCATGAATCATGAAGGCTGCATGTGAGCCATCAGAAATTGAGTTCTCAATCGATCCACAGTGTTTTTTCTCCCCAGCACAACATGCAGGAGATGACAGATAGCAAATTGAATTTATGAACAGGCTTTGTTGATACTGCTGTATAATTATAGGAATGCAGTGCCTTTGGTGTTTAAAAAGAGAGCCGAGCATTTAATTCAAAAACATACAAGGTTTAATGCTTGAATGATTGAGCGAAAAGCTTTGTCACGTTTTTGAGGTGACAGCTGTTCTTTTACTTTGCTTTACATATTTTGTGTGTTGTTGACGAGTGATTTTAATTAGCAGAAGTAAAGAAACAAAATGTCGTGAGTTGCATTATGTAAGCTTATTCATTCCGCTCCTTGCTGGTCTTAGACTGACAATTAAGAGTTTTATGGAATCTTCAAGATGCATTGGTTTTATGAAAGACATGGCTAGAAATCGGTCTCATGTTACCGTTTTTGCCAAGAGCAGCCATGAGCACAGGTCATCCTCTTGACATTAGCCGAAGTACGCCCTCAATCTCCCTTCCTCTAATTATCCATTCATTCCTCTTGCCGTCTTTGTCTGTCAAACTTGCACACACTTTGTAAAATTTAAACTATACATTTAGATCAGCTAAGTGGAGCCAATACTCAAATGCAAATATATAACATGCATCTGTATCACTTAAAATGTGTAGGCATGTTTTAACTACAGCTGAGGGTCTGTGTGCCTGTGCTTGCATACTGCAGTGTATATTTTAGAAATAATTAAATGTCAAAGGGCTCAGGTTGTCAAGTATTCAGGAAGGTGTTTTATGACCTTGTGTCTTGCCCTGCTCCACTAGTTCCTCTCAATAACCCACTCCACAGCACGCACTGCCGCGCCCACTGAAACTCTTCACTTTTCTCCTATGCTGCCTCCTGTGCACTGCCGTCGTCTCTAAATTCTTCCTCCTCCTCCTTCATTCTTTCCTTTACATCTTTTTTTTTTCCACTGACTGGTGACACTTAACAGCATCTGAGCTAATTCTTTTCCTACCTCTCGCTTTCCCTCTATTGCTTCTGTCGACATTTGACTTAGTGTTCTGCTCCTGGGATTGGTGAACGGTACATCGCAGCTGCTTTCTTACAGTAGTTTTATTTTTTATTTTTTCTAAGGGAAAAACTAATCTAATGTGTGAAGTTTTTATGCCAATCCTGCTGAGAGCACATCGCTTCTGTTATCCTTCCTAATTAGAAAATGTGATACTGCTGCTTGTAAATATATATGGCAGACTGAAGCAATCCCCAGGGCTCACAGTTACATTTGGCACAGCCTCAGGGTCCAGGTACCACCAGATACTCAGGTAAAGGATTGAGGGGTGGTGGTGGGGGTGGGGGATTGCAGGTAGGCAGGGATCAAAGGGAAAGATATAGAACAGGTACATCATCTCTCTCTGGAAGCTAGAGTTTCACTGAGCTTTATTCCTGCTCTTAAAGGTTTAACTGTTTAAGAAAATACCTAAAAGTGCAAAAGCCGCAACCATGTTCCACACTTCCACAAGCTTTAATAAGATCATTAAAGGACCCCAAGGCTGTCTGTTGAGGTGCCCACCAAGGTGTTTCATCACTGGAAGGGTTTGTCAATGTCTTGGGTCTTAGCCCATCTTAACCCATTTAGAAAGCAATTTCCTGTGAGCAGAGGGGATCTTTCCTCCTGAGAAAGATCTTTGGGCATAAAAGGTTAGCTTTTCTGTAATTCCCCACCCTGCAATGTACCAGTGCTGCTAATGAGAAGCAGATGAATATTTGCCTTAGGTTTAACAGCTCAAAATAAGATGAGTGAATTGCAGGAATAAGGCAGAAATGTCTGCTAAAGTGGGCAATGTTACAATAAGTAATGAAGAAAGTTTGCTTTGAGGATTACTGGAATAAGTGTAGTCAAATAGTATTCGTTTTTTTCCCAGCTAAATGCTTACCTTGTCTTTGCAGATTTGTAAAATATATATACATATGTGTTTATGTTAATAGGTTCATACATTCTGAAGGCTCATTTGTGAACATTTCTTGCTGAGAGAAAGGCCTGCTCGGGTTTAAGCTTTGGACAGCTTAGGACATAGTTAATTGAGCACTGTGAGGTGACTAGGGAGTATGCTTCCCATTTTAGTCATTTTAGTTCTTTGTGTCTGCAGTTCTCCCCCTGAACCCCAGTCTTCTAGGGCTCCCAAGTCCTGGCCATTACAAATGATGAATTGTGCTACAGTTAAGCTAGAAGTAGGACAAATTGATCAAAGTGTCAGGTGCCCCCTGTGATGTTTAGGTCTCCATGAAGAAGGCAGTGAAGAAGGAGCTGTCAAAAAGTTTCTTGTACCACGGTGGTTGTAGATAAATGTTTACCTGCCACTTAACACGTTCTGCCTTCTGTCAGACTCACAATGTGTCCTTGCTAGCCTACATAAGAAGGAGTAGCTAAAGATCTTGGGAGTTGATACAGTTATAGAAGCTGCAAGTTGTTCACCATATTGTTCTTCAGGTCCACAGGAGACGAAACCCATGCTCCCCCTTTTAAACCAATGAGCTTGCTATCTGAGGTGTAGTGCTGCAATTTGAGATAAGCACTACTTGGCTCAGCTTTGGTTTTGTTCTGATAAAGCTGGTCTAATTAAGCTTGATTTAATCGGGATTGCTTTTAAGCACAGCACACAGCCGGAACAGATACTTTGATTTCAAAGTAGCCCTTGGGAAGGACTTGAGGAAGAAAGAGAAGGAATGAGATAGAGAGTAAAATTAGTGAGTATGACTGAAGAGTTGCTTTTTTAAAATTTGCATAAGACGTGTTTCTATTCTTAGTTGTACTGTCTTCTTTTACTTGCATGAATGACTGCAGGTCGGGTGGTTTGTTGCTTGAGGTAAAGGGAAAACACATGCAGGTCTGACTTTCTCTGGTAATGGCAGGATATGTGCCATTTCTTGAAATCAATCGGGTACAATTCTATGTCACTGTGGTTTGTACATGAATTGAAATTGCCCTACTGTGTTTCTTGGAGCCCATGCAAGTAACAAAAGATGGATCACCCCAGTACTTGTAAAAGTGCTGTGTCCTGAAAGTAGCAGTTGTCTCCACTTATTTTCGAATGTTTCCCTTCAGCTATAGCTGTACGCATCTTGCAAAAACAAGATGCCTGTACCCTGATGGTAAACACTGGGGAAGAGCTAGTTCACTCATATATGCAAAAGAATTGATGGCCAAGTCTCCAGCTCCACAATAACTCACCCTAATGATCCTAGTTTAAAATAATGTCTGTTCTGGACCAGAATGATAAAAAGGGTGCCCCTCTGACTCATTAGTATTAGGGCATAAAGATAGATGACCCAGATATAGAACCTAAGCTTATTTTTGAACCCTGTTACCATTGAGCTGTATGCTGCTTGTGCACAGTCTGAGTACAACTAGTCGCGCTGTTGGCCTTATAGCACATAAAGTGTTTCATACCTGTCTCTGAAGCCATGCCGACTGCCTCCACTTCTCTGGTTTCATGGATCCACACGACAGCTGGAACGGTGGGCAGAGGGAATGTTTTTCGAAGGCCGGTCCCGGTGTCATTGACTGAACAATGATAGAGCGCCCGGGTATTGAACGGCTCCACACTAAATCTTTGTAAAGAGCACTTAGCTCCCCAGCGTTAGCCACAGAAAGAATATCTGTCAATGACCATCACTGGATGCTTTCATCCCGAGGCTCTTCTAAACTCTAAACTAAACTCTAAGTGTATTTTCCTCCTCCCCAGCTGTTTACTGAAAAAAAAGCTCTGGCCTGAGTGACAGGCCTCTGTCTCAACACTCATAAACTTGCAAAGGTTGTTTGTAGCTCATTCAGAATCAAAGCATTCTCTGGTTGTGATGTAAGGTGATTGTTAATGCACCTGTAGCAGGCATCCTCTCCACAACACTTGAAATTAGATCTTGAAGCAGTCATGCAAGTCTGTGTATTTTTATGGGTGCATGTAAAGACTACATTGTGTACTTCATCCAGCTTGGTTAATGTGTTCTGTAAACATGTTTGCTTCCGTTATGTTCTCTTGCAGAGGGAGACGAAACTGGTGTAATGGATAGCCTAATGGAAGCTCTACAGTCTGGAGCAGCCTTCCGTGATCGGCGAAAACGGACACCACGCAACGGTAGGGCAGCGGAAAACACTGTCTTTATGTTCCAAGTAGAATTGTATGCAATGTTTATTAGTTGTCCGCAACACAATTGGCAGCTTTTTATTATGCAAGGGAAACTCTGCTCTTGGATATAAATTATGTGGATTGATATGCTAATACTCCACTGACTCCTTTCGAGGATTCATGACACACATCAACACGTGTTGAAACATATGTACATATAAACAGGAGGCACAGAAACAACAACACATGTATCCAAGCACAGGTCATTAGAAATGTATTGTCCCTTCAGTGATTCAGTGAGATTCAATTCTGGTGTTAACATATGTCATTCTGCCATAATAAATGGGCCATGCACAGGAGAGTATCACCTAGTAGGGGTGCCAGGGTCAATTGATATTCAAGTCAGAGTTCAGCAGAAGATTCACAGGTGCTGTCATCTCCACAACGGCAATCATGTTAGAAAAAGGTAGGGGGAAAAAAAATCTGTCAGTGACCGGTTTATATGATTTTGCTACAGACATGCTGCACACTGTAAAGCAAGCAGTAAAAAAGGCGAAATGTATGGAACAGAAGTGAGTACACCCTTGAACACTATAACTTAAATATTGATGATTCAAAATTGCATCACCTCTATTTCTATATTGGCAAGTAAAATATTTAGATTTTGTTTTTTTGTTACTCTGATAACGGCTTACAGCTAAAACACATTAGTGTCCCACAATAAATAAGATGTGTATTTATCAGTGAGTGCCAGCATTCTGTCTATATTGATCATTGCAAAACATCAATAGATGATTCAGCATAAAACTTGAAGATGAAAGGACATGAAAAGAAACATGATGAGTACTGGGAACATGTTCTTTGGTCAGAAGAGACCAAGATAAATTTGTTCAGCTCAGATGGGGTTCAGCGTGTTAGACATGAAGCTGGCAAGGACCACCACAGTGAATGCATAGTCCCAACAGTGAAGGACGGAGGTGAGGGTGTGATGATATGGCACTGCATGAGTACAAAAGGTGTTGGAGAGATGACATTTATAGATTGTACCATGATTTCCTGTGGATATACCAACATACTGGCTGACAAGTTGACTCCCAGTCAGCGGAAGCTTGGCAGAAGAAGAATATTCCAGCATGATAACGATCCACAGCACACTGCCAAAATCACACACGAGTCTCTAAAGAGAAAACTTTGACCTGGCCAAGTTTGTCACCCAACTTTAATCCAATAAAACACCTCTGGGGTATTTTAAAGATAGAGGCAGAGCAACACAACCCCTCCAGCAAAGCGCACCAGAAAAAAAATGTGTTTCTGCAGAATGTCAGAATGTCTCTCCAGACATTCATGCTACACTGATATTCTCCATGCTGAGAATTGAGTCTGTCATCAAAAATAAAGGTGGACATGCCACGTTTTGAAAAATTAAAAGATTTGAATCTCAGGAAAGAAAGGTGTCCTGATTTTGTAGCACTGGATTCCTATTGTGAGGCATGTATTTTTAATGTAGTTAAACTAAACTAAACTGAACCCTACAGTTCACAGTGGATGTAGGTCATAGAATTTGAAATTATTTCTATATAATCATTTGTATTTGTATACATATATAAGTGATATTGCACATTACTCACTTCTGTTTTACACTGTATAGTTTGAAGGCAGAGCAGGGAATTGTCCATCTATTAATTATTAATTACCCATTATCAAACCTGACATATTTAGATGGCTGACAGGCAATATTACATCTACAGCCATTGCAAACACACTACTCTTTGCTGCTTGCCTGCAGATTGGTGTACTGTTGTTACCAATGTTTTAAGACCAGTCAGATGTAGCTGTTGTTATTGATAGCAGAAGAGACAAGATATGATATTTTTAAACTGGGGAGATTAGTAGTAGAATATTAGCATATGCTGTCCTATGTGGTTGTCTGTTTTTATTTGGCGGTGAAAAGGTACCTGATTGATGGCATGGCCTATACATTATGACCAGGCTCTTTCCATCTCATCTTGGGCCTCTTAAACTCTACCAATGTATTTATTTCCTGTTTTTCACACTAAAATGTTTTTCTTTTGCAGCGCTCACGTTCTCAGTTTATTCAATACATACTAGTGCACAGCGTTACCCCCTATGTGTGACAGTTTGTCTTTGATTTCTCATCTGGGACCTCCACTAGTAATACTGGTGTGTGTATAAAGTGTTTTGACCTAAATACCATATAAGTGTATAGCAACAAACACACATAACCACATATTTTCCTCTTTCAACACCCACGATGCTGCTCATCAATGACCATAACCAGCTTTTTTTCTTTAACTCCACCTTTTTTTTTTCCATTCCATATTTATGTATTGGGTTTAATGTGAGCCTGTGTCTGTCCAAATGTTTGTGCAGGTGTGTGAGCAAACCTCAAGGGGTTTTTGCCAGACTCTGGGAGTGGTTCTGCCAATATCTCAAATGGGTCACCTCTGATGCCTTTTTCTCTTTTCCTTTTTCTCCATCCTTCCCTTCTTCCTTTCTTTCTTTCATCACCAACATTGCTACAGGTGATCAAAGCCCTTCCAGTCCATCCTCTCGGTGGCCGGGTGCTAACTATGGTAACAGAACTCTAGGTGTGTGTATTTAAGTACCTTTTTAACTCTAACACAACACTGTCTTGTTTCCTACTGCACTTCTGCTGGCTGCATAACTTGCACATCCTTCCTTCAGAACACTCAAGCTGAGCTGTTCTACAACATGCAGAGTCCTGTGCTGAGTTACTCCAGTTGACTTGGAAAATAATTAAATGTTCAAAGGTATAATGTGTAAGATTTACTGTATGTCAAAAATAAATCAGGGGAGCTTTAAAATAATAAACTTATTAATGATTTTTAGGAACCTTTCACTACAAACATGTCTCAAAATGCAACATGAACAAGACTTGTCGAAAACTGAAAATCACTATTGCTATTGGTTTTGTTTGAATTTGCATTTTGCAATGGCACATTGAAAGAACTGACTAATTACTGATGTGCATCAGCAAGTGTTTTATGAAAGACCCTGTTAGTATCATAAGTCCTGCTTGCAGTTGAATGTGTACTTGATCTTATGTACTGTGTTAGGTATCACTTATCTTTCTCCATATACAGTGGTGTTCAACGAAAGTGCATCACCCCCTAAAACTGAAGCATTGTCCGAATGGCTGAAGTATACGGCAACATTTTTTACAGATTGCATCAGATAAAATTGAAATGCTGTTACTTTCAGCAATGAGTATGCGCTGCAAGACATACAGTTATTCCTTACTTGTGTCAGGATGGGACCTGTTGATTAAGTGTAAACTAAAGCAACTTCAGGACTTCTGATAGCATTTAAGTTTAAATAATTTATGTAATGCTTACCAAAACTATTATATAAAGGTTGCAAATGCTCATTGTGGAATATTTTGAGAGCACCTGTTAAATGTTAGATTCCCATACTTATTAATTTTAATAAATATTTCGTTTATATTTATATTTGTGATGCAATCATTAATGTAAAAATACTGTCGCGAAAAAAGGTTCTTTAAACACTAATGTATTTATTCTAACCAATACAAAAGAAAACAATATGCCATTTTAGGTCTTTGCCAATAACCAGGTGTAACATATTATCCCAGTTTCTCTAGAAACACTTCAGAAAGCAAGTTTTGGTTAATGTCCATGGACAGAAATTCACATACAAAACAACATCCTGTGTATTTTAATTGTAGAGATTAGAGCTGATATCAAGACCAGAGAAGTTCAAAAAGTATACCTGCAAAAAAATACCTTAATTAATAAGCCCTTAAACATTGCAGCATGTTTCATTACTAGTAAAGAGTTCCCTTTGATCACATGAACATGTGTAGGGGTAGAAAAGAAAACTGGACTGGAGAGACCATAATGGTCATTATTGCTTGTAGTGCTGAGTGACATGATGTAAATCTTACAGTGAATACCTTTGAAATTCAATATAGTAAAGTATAACAGTATGGAAGATATGGAAATTGTCCTTGAGGTGGCCCCTTGAGCCTGAATTTTAAATCTTGTTACATTAATACAATCCTGATAGTGGTCATACAACTGGAACGAAATTCACTCAGCACAATTTCTGTTTTATAGAGCAGCTACAGTTGTCATCTAATTTCCGTGCTCTTCCTATTAGTCTGTGCTGCCACAGCATGATATCACTCCCTGTCTTGTGGCGATGCCGAGGAGTTATTCTGTTGGAGAGATCTGTGGGCCTCAATGCTTTGGCCACTCACTATGTTTTTGTGTATTACTTTACTTTTCACATATACGTGTGGTAAATGTCAAACTGATGAGCAACAGCACCCCAGATATGCCTCTTCCTGAAGGATCCTTGCCTTTTATGCTTTGCAGGCTCTCTCTTGCTTTTTTATGTTTTTCTTGTTGCTGCTGTTGCTGCATGTCCAAGTACCTGACATTGTGCTGGTGTATTCACGGATGAGAATGCATGTCAGGAGTCTGTATATGTGATGCTAAAACAATGAATATATTTTATTTTTATTTTTGTAAAGTACTTCAGTCACACCAATCACGCACTTAAAAAAGAATGGTAAAAAAAAAAAACAGATAAGCGATTTCACTTGTGTTAGCAGAAACCTGTTAAAGTAATCAAGCCAAGGAATGGGTCGTGGCAAGCTGACACCGGGCTATGAAATTGTCTTTTAAGATCTGGAATTTTACCTCTTTGGGAGGAAGAAGCTAATGCTAGTAGTCAATCTGTGGAAGTACCAATTAAATATAGTTAGGCTTGACTCTATGCACAACAGCAGCTCTTGCATCAAGAACTTAGACAGGAGCTGGACAGCTTTTTCCACAGCTGTCCAGAGTGGAAATGAAGAGTGACAATCGTCGGGAAACTCCTGAACCCCCAGATAAGCACTGCTATGTTTGATATTTCAAAGAACCTGAGGGTTCACAAAGGCTCTGACTGTTTGCTCCTTTGTGGCATGCCTCGACTTGCAGTGTCAGAGACTCTAGTAGCCTCGGTGGGTCCTTGGGAGGGCACCACCTACAACACAGTAGCTCGGCAGGGAGAGGAATAATTAGGTGGAAACGACAGGTAGGGTTCTAACACGCAGGTGAGACTTTGTTCTTTCCTGCTGAAGGTCACTTGGCCATTTGTGTGGTACTTGAAAATTATGCAGTGCCTCTTTTGTAGTGGGTGCAAGTTTTTGTCCCAAGTGAAAGATTTTAATTTAAGTACATTAATCACAGAACATAAAATGGAGCACAAGATTAACTCATATTGTTTTAGCTCCAGCAGTGTTACAAGTGTTGTAATGCACATTCTTGGCTAATGTAGAGCTGAAGACAGATGTGAAGCTCCTCCTTTACCAACCTAACTACAGTTTGTTCCAAGAATGTTCTGCTAGAACATTTTTGTTCAGAATTTATACATGTCTACATGTAGTCTGACTATTAGTGAAGATGCACGCCGAAGTAAAAGCTCTGTGAAATGGACCTGTGCCCATTAACACTGAGTTATGAAAAAAAAATAGTGAGTAAGAATGTAAGGTTTTCTTTGCAGGATGTCGGGTTCCTCCATCAGAGACTGAGCAATCAGTAGAAGTGCAGCTAATTTGTTATGAAGATGTCTGCTTTGGTGGTCTGTGCATGTATTTGCTGTGATCAGGAGGAGACCCAGACCAGGAACTTGTTTGTGAGATCTGAGGGCTTTGGCCAAGTAGAAGGACGTTCTTACTGTACTATCTGCTGTGAACACTGTGCCCAGATTCTGATGCAACTTGGCCACCCTCATGAGTATCGATAAAAATGATTGGCCACCCTGGATTGCCACAAGGTGACATTTCCTGTCTACCTCCACTAACACTATCCAATAAAAGCAAAAAGGTGCACTATATGATGTACCATTGGATCCACTAAAACTAAATACTGCCTGTCTCTTTTTATAACAAATATGATATTTATATAGTGTTCTGTATGTCTGTGACCTATTTTCCTATTTTTGTGAGATAACCAAAATTACAGTGGTCCTCAGAATTGTTCTATTTCCTGCATGACATTGTGCATCATACTCTTTTCAGCACTTTTTTTCTTTTTCTTTTTTTCCGAGGGCACACCACTGCTGAGCTACCAGAATGCATTATGCACTGACAGCCCTCTGTTTATTGATATGGAGCCCAGTACTGGTTTGATAAACAGCTGCATGGATTCTCTACTCTGAGGTGATGAGAGGGGAAAATCCTTTTGACATGCCGGCTCCATGGATTTTTTCATAAATGGAATCTGGAAATGTATTCACTTGCTATAGAACATTTTTTTGGGGGGGGGTTTGCCTCATCTAATGAAAAGGGACAATCAGAAATCTTTACCCACAGTTTGGGGGAATTAAAAAAAAAAGAAGCAAACTACAGTCCAAAGAGAATAAAGTTCCCCAGTGATGGACGATTTGCTGACAAAAGGCATATCGGTCAGTGAAAGCAGTCTTTGGGTTGTTACTCCTGTATTCATGCTGCGAACAGGCGACGGTTTTGTCAGCATTTAATGAATGATGGTGTAACTTTTGGGTCAGCGCAGCAGCATTAACGTGTATGTACTTTTGTTGTATATACACCGTATGCGCTTTTTCTCTGTGTCTGAGACTGACGGCTTTTCAGTCCACGAATTTACTGTTAGAAGCTTCTCTGAGCAGTTATATCAGACGGAGTGCCAAATCTATTCAATCCTGCTTGTCATGTCTGTTGTAATCTCATGGTTTAAAGCTTGATTAACCTCCTGTCATCCTTAAACGAGCAGCGTGTACCAGAGAGAGTCTCTCAGAGTCGCACAAGAATCTTGGCTTACGTCAAAAGGAGTTCATTTAAACCCAGCATGCAATTCTTTGTCGTCCTTTAGGCGAAACTATACTTCAACAGACTACCTCAAGTGTCAGGCTGAGCACAATTCTAGGTGCCGCCAATCACAATTACACCCAATCCCAGAAGCATTTCCTATTTCCTTGTCTCCACTTTGTGTAAGATGGAAAATCTAACCCGGGAGGCCTTACTCATGTGTTATGCAATTACACCAGCCATTCCTAATTCAACATACAGAAACTGGATTGACTGAGACCAGAGGAGCCACGTTACTGTTGTAGGTTCAGTCTCATTTCAGGAAGACAATTTCTAAAGTATTTTGTGTTGTTAAATTCAGTTGGTTCAACGCTGTATATTACAGGGTTTGTTTTTCTTTCAATGTTGATATTATTTTTCATAGAGAGTGTAATTCAAAATTAGGTTTTACAAAAAAGATGCAAGTTACCCAACAACTATACCATTTCTTATTCCCTTTCTTGTGAGACAGTTACCTGAGAATCGTGCAAGAGATTGGTGGGTAGAGAGCCGGAGCCTCTCATACATCCTGGCTCATCGATTTTCGGTCAGGGATGAAAGCCACAGACTCAGTAGGTCTTTCATACTGGGGGGCATCCCAAAAGACACATCAATCAGATTTCAAAGAGAACCAAGCCAATCTTATTTATTTACTGCCTTTTCAATGTCATTACAATCCAAAACCAGGGCCTCTCTCCCTTCCTCTCTCTGCCCCAGTCTCCTGCTTCACCTTCACGGATCAGTCCATCAAAAGTTCCCTCCTCCGTTCTATATAGTGAGTCTCTTAAGGACTTATTTGACATTGAAGTGAGAAGGATCATCTTATGGCCATTAAAAAATAGAGATGCAATGATATAATGCTTGTCAGGGTTGCAGAATTTCAGCCTTACTGTCTAATCCCTTGAAGACCAGCAGTTAATTCAGCTGGTCAGGCCAGAGAGTGAGCCCCTTGTATGTTTAATGAAGATTAAATTACCTATTTTCTCTCATGAAATTTTAAAGGAAGAAAGGAGATGAATCTGCAAAGAGGCAAATGAAAAGTCTAAAGGAAAGTGTCTTTAAGGAGATGCTGGTAAAGATAAAGAATATCCCTGTGTTCTCTTATATCCCCCAACCTCATTTGTGACTTAAATGATTTTTTAATATCCATGCTTATTACTCCTGTGTTTGTTACCCACATCACCCTGATGTAGACAACCACAATATGTTCAGCCTGGCAGCTATTTTCCCATTTTCCCCCTGATCTTAGACAAAATCAGCCGTTTGTTTCTTAAATTACATCACAGGAAGCGATAGTGATCATAATTCCCTTAGCAATTAATTTGCTCACACATATGTTGTACACTTCGTTTTATCTCCCTTTGTTGTCTCTCAACCTTTCTGGCAGTTCCCCTGTACCGTTACACACTCGCACACATATTCAAGCTTGTGTCACATATCAGATAGGGACTGTTGCTGTAGGGTGCCTCTGAGTTGAGGGCTAAAGCTCTTTGCCTCCACAAGCTCCTGGCCTCCACTTCAGGGTGTTGATAGATGTTATTCATTGGGGCAGCCCTAGAGGCATTCCTACAGGAAGTGGAGCTAACATGATTTGGGGCAGAGCGACCCAGAGGGTGCCTCGTGTGCCTCGTGCTACAGCTCGGATGGCTTAGTAGATGTGAGATATCAATAGAGTAGATGAGAGAAGAGCTCTGTAGAGACGTGCTGCTTGAAATCTATCACCTGTTTCTTATAGATAAGGATATTTATCAACAGCCAAAGGGAAAGGCAGATGGGAAGGAACTGAGGCATGGACAGCCACTCCATTTAAGACTTGATGTCCTAGGACATAGACAAAGCCATTGTCCCTCCTATTGACCCATAGGGCATTTCTCTGGACCTGATCATTTTTCATCCTCAGCAGAAAGCCCATCATGGAAATATAGATGAAGATTTTATGTACCATTTGAGTACCCTTGGCGCATAACTGATTCGTTGCTTGACTCTGCCAAGAGAGGACGTAAAGTAAGTGAAGTGTGACATGGAGCCATTTTGAGAGGATAAATCAAATCTTAATAAAGGTAGCCTCTCTGAGTGGACACCAGGGGTCTCTCGCAACTGCCCCTGCTCTTAAGTACCCCCTAAACCCTTTGCTTTTTGAATTACACTGAAAGTATCTACTTGAGCACAGGATATCAACAGGGGGCTGTCCGAATGCCCTTTTGATGCCATTATGCCCTTTTACAACTCCTGCCTGAGAGGACATGTGGAGCCAAACTTCTTATGGTAACACTCCTTTTTTGTCTTTTCCTTTTCGTTTCATTTTGAAATGAAGTGCACAGCCTATTGCTTTAATATACTCGACTCAAAGCTCTTAACACCTATGTTCAGTATTGTCTTACTTTAAAGGTGCAGGCCTTCATTGGTGTAAAAAGAGCTCAGCCCTCCCGCCTAGTGGACCGTCAACGAAGAACTGCAGAGCCAAAATGTCTCCTAACTTATCATATTCAATAACATCCTAGAGCGTTTGCAGTGGGCTGTGTGTTTTTCTTGCTCACTCTCCAAACAATATTGGCTTTCAAGTATGTGGGCAGTTATGAAAGGTCACCCTAAGTGTAAATTGTCAATACTGGATCAATTTTGGAGGGCAAATGTGCTTTGGAGGCTCCATAATGGAAGGTTTTATCTTATTTTTACCCAGGGCACATTCACACAATAAGATTGATGTCGTTCATTGTTTGATGTATTCCTAATAGACCTATAAACTTGCAGAGCTTAAAGCCAAAGGAATGCCTATGAAATCCAAATATAGGGAAGGCAATCGGACCATCCCACTAGCTGAAAAATTGCCCTCATATAATTCCAATGGAATCTCGTCCAAGCCATCATGCTTAGTGTTGAAGGATGGGCAACTTGTGTCGGTTGAATTAAACCTTATTTATCGCTCATTAGGCATACAGCAGGGCCAACTGATGATCAGCTAGAGAGCAAATAATGTGCGGTGGGAATAGTATGCCATCCTGTATGGTTATGACTTCCTCTCACAATAAGATACGGTGCCAGAATCGAATGTCTCTTCCTCTCCTATCATATTTGTGTGTGTGTGTGTGTAGGTGTAGGTATGTGTGTGTGTGTGTGTGTGTGTGTGTGTGTGTTTTTAACTCCTTAATACGATGTGGCTATTATTAAAGTATAAGACATAATGTCCAAGTTGATGTTTGCATTTGAAGTGTCAGCCACTATCTATAACCTGTCAGCCAGAATGAGATGGAATTAATATTTTACATCCCCACTCGGCAAGCTTGATGTGATGATGTGCAATAATAGGTATAGAAAAAGAACTACATACCGGGTAATGACTGATAATGGTAATTCTCATAAATACAGACAAAGAGAGAATGTGTCAAGGGGTGTTTAATGTTCCATTCAGTAGCAGATATCTGTAAAAGTGATGCTGGGAACAAGGATATTAAAGAAATTACAGTATATGTGATGCTCTCAGCTTGAAGTAGCGAGATGTCGCAACATTTCTTTCTTCCCTTTTTTCACATTTTGCAGTGTTACATGGAAAATTCAACATGTTGTTCAGTTTGCTTAATTAAATCACACCTTCCCTTTCAGAAGTACAAGAAAGTTCCATCTTCAGAGCAATTTTAATATGCTGTTTTTTTTTTTTCTCTGAAGCTTAACCAATATAGTATTTTTAGATCAAAACGAGTAATGCATAATTAGTTAACAATGCTTTTGAGATGGCAGCAAGCGACAGTAACACCAACTGTGTGTTATGTCCTCTGGCGTAAAAAGGCTGATCATAATCAACATATACTACATTTGTCCGTTCTTGAACACTGAGAAAAGGAGAAGCTGCCATTCTTAAAGTAAATACAAGACGAATGAATTCTGAAAGACATTTTGTGAAAGCAGGAACAATAAAATTGATCACAAGACAGAGCCAAGCTTTTTCAGAGGTTTATGAGCTGTAATATATATATAGATATATCTTTTCACCTTTTCAATTAGTTGCCTTAAAATCTGACTTTTGTGTGCCTCATTTGCAACAAAGTCAAGGCAGAAGATTAATTACTCCTGCGTCTATGAAAAGTAAATTCGTTAACAGCAGTAAGACTCCCACACCCTCAGTAGGCTGTGAACACTTTCACATCCAAGGTGTTTTGTTTATTAAACATCAATGTATGCAGCAAACCATCCATTTAACTGTCTGAACAACAAAAAGAAAAATGTAATAATAGGCATATATTGGTTCACACCCTGATGGGGAAAAAAGTGACTTACAGGCACAAAAGAAATCTGTACTTTTGCATCTGTGAAAACATCAAGTGAGAAGTAATTCCCTCATCATAATACATGTTCCAGGATAAATGCAGTCAGCTGATGAGGCATTTGCCTTTTAACGGAGAAAATTTAAGTTATTTTTGAAACACGGAGAGGGAGATAGAGGAGCAAGAAGAAGTTGTGATCTTGCGTGAAAAGAGACGCATATGTGAGGGAAAGAAAGTAAAAAAGGAATCCATCAGTGAAATGGCGTGAGTAGGTGTATCGTGCAATGGTGGAAAGATGTCTCAACAGTGATAGTAAAGAGTTAAAGACAGCGGTTTAAATTAAGGTACAAAGGTAAAAACCACAGCGATGTCCTCATACTCCCTCACACATAGATACGCAAATACACATAACTCACTCTATGTACAATCAGCGAGAACGCTCCCTACACTCAGGCACTCCCCCATCCAGTCAAGCATGATTGTTCTTGACATGGCTCCACCGCTAATGCTGACTGATGCCCATTTGCAAGGCTCTTCACATTTATTTATTTATCTGTTTATTTGTGTCAACTTTATTTATTGATGGGCTTCGAGGATGCAATGGTAAATCTCCATTTGTTCGTATGGGGAAGTTAAGAAACAGATGGCTATAAGGCATTTACACACGAATGAACAAAAGACGGAGGAAGGACAGAGTTCACCTTTTTTATTTAGATTCCAGCAGTTGAAATAGCTATTCCTTTCTGGTAATGGAAAAGTGATATGGCCCATTTAGTTACTTAGCACTAATCCCAGTGGTTTAGCTGCTTCTCTATTTTTTCTTCCCTTCTATCATTTGTTCTTTTGACTTCTATTTGGTTAGTGTCTGATGGAAAGATTTGAGTGGGGTCATATTACTCCCTTGCCTGTATGAGTTTTTCAAGCTTCAGCAGTATTCTCAGCTACATTAAGTGCATGCATCACGTTGCTGTTGCCGTTGACCACCAAATACCCATGAGGGCTTTAAAATGCATGTTCTATTTTTGAATCCCAGTGTTCTTGTCGCCTCCTATACTTGTGTAAGTCAATTTGTAAAGTTGTTGGGCTTCGGTCTTCCATTTTGTTTTAGCTTTTTGTTGGTAGCTTTTAATAAGATGCCCCCTTGCTTGTGATTCTGATGATGCAATTAGAGTGTAATGAGTGTTAGTATAATTGTTGTTTATTCTCACAATGACATATTTGCTGTTGTAAGCTACTGAGGGAACAGCGATGCTTAATTACCCACAAGTGTACAATTTGAGATCATTAGCTTTGAAAGCCAATACCTCTGGCCAGAGGTCTGCCAGCAGACGTTTGGTCCATTCTTGTAAGGACACAAAGAATGCCAAGTTAAAAATTGCTGCAGTATTACTGTCTTTTGTTTCATGTCCACATAATTTTCATTATGAAATTATTACCTCAATATACAATTTTGATGAACTAATTCCAGGACAACTCTTGAGTCAGCTGTGGCAAAAACTAAATGAATTAGCAGTTGATAGAAAAGTAATAATGAGTAATAAAGGTTAAGGAGAACTTAACAAAGCTGGGAAACAATTGTCTACTCTGAGATTTGTAGCTGTTATTGTTGTATCTAGTAGCAATTGTATCCCTTTATTGAAGGCTAAAGAAATAAGCTAGAACTTGTTACACATTTTACCACATGCCCAAATTGTGGTGTGAGGAGCTACCAAGCTCCCTCTTTAGCAGAAGCTGATTGGCATCTGTGCTCTTGTGGAGACAGCGATCCTACCCAACTGCATCTGAGTTCGTCTGAAATCATCCAAAGCAGTTACACTGTGCTGAGAAGGAGGAGGGGAAATAAACAAGAGGGGAACACAACAGCTTGGTATTCATGAATTCCATAAATTACAATGTTACTCCCCTAAGAGATGACTAATATGTCAAGTTTAAAAATAGACAGTTTGCCACAGTACAGACCCTTTGCCTCCAGTGGATGAGGATTAAGCAGATAGATAGTAAAGGGTAGAGATTTGTGATCTGATCTGTGTGTGTCTATGTGTGGTGATGGGAGTGAAGTGTTTGCATGCATAATTATGCCTGACTCAGATGCACACTGTTGAGTATGTAGATAGATAGATAGATAGATAGATAGATAGATAGATAGATAGATAGATAGATAGATAGATAGATAGATAGATAGATAGATTAGATCAGATATAACTATCTGATGCTATTTTTTTATTGGATAAGTTCCATGGTTGCACTAATGGCACTACTGCAAATATTATTGCATTTAAGCAGCATAACTGAGAACTGCCTGTAAGACTCCTTGTAATAATCCACTTTATACACAGAAAAATTAA
>OMNN01070859.1:0-16202 GCA_900302755.1 Chromis chromis
GTTTGGCTCAGCGTCCCGGCTCAGGAACGGAGAGCAGACCTCAAGCCTGACCACCGAAATGACCCACAGCACCTTTTGCAAACATAGTGATCAGGTTCACTTTACAGCGCCTCGGGGACTTGGCACTTCACACACACACACACACACACACACACACACACACACACACACACACACATTCCTCTCTCTTTCTTCAAGAGCCCCAACATGGCCACCTCCTCATAATATTCAGCGGGCACTACAGTATACGCGGACAGAATCGCAGCTCTCAACGTGTGCTGTATTCCTTTCCATCTCGTCACTCTGCACCATCTCACAACTGACAATTTAACGATTTTACCAGCTTCCTATGAAACTCCCAGCGCACGGTGGGAAATGACAGATTTGAAGTCCAGCAGGAGGGCTACGTTATAGAAGGCTTGACAGGGCCTTGTTGGATTTTTTTCCCCCCCACCTCTTTCCTTGCCACTGCATTGCTGGCAGGGAGAAGCCTCTCATTCAGAGCGCAGGAGACAGAATTTCAACGTTCAGGGTCATTTTGGATCCTGGTATTGTAAATCACAACGAGCAATAAAATATAATTACAAACCATGAAAACCATAAGCTGAGCTACCCGTGGTTTGGGGGGAGTTTAATTATCATCTGATGGTGCAAAAAAGAATATAAGGCCAAATTTGGCTGTAGCTTTCAGCCATAAAAGCCGAGGACATAAATGCTATTGAATGTGCAGTATACGTCCATACCATGTGGCATCTGAGTGTTTTTAGACCCATAAAAACTAATAAGCCAATCAATGCAACACTTTTCAAGAATGCGTGAGAAACCTTCAACATGTGAGCTAATTTCTACTGTAAAAGTAGTCACTCTTACCATCCCGGCTCTCCTGGCGATGACGGTGTGGAACTGCCCGTCCGAGACTTTTATCATGGTCATCAATTTATAGGTTCCACTGCCCAAGTTGAAAGAGAAGCGCATCTGTCCCTCGAAGATTTCCAGAGCCAAGAACTCCGCCTTGTCTCCAGTCTGGTTATCGTGGTTGTACATAAGCAGCGCGTTGCTCTTCAGGGTAGCAAACTTGATATATATGTAGTTATTGTTGGGATCCAGAGACGGAAACTCCATGTAGGAGAGCTCCTCAAAGCCATAGCTGTTCAGTTCGCAGTGTTTGCCGAAAACCCCTGAGGACAAAAACAGACCAAGAGAGGGATCAGAGAGGAAGCCAATGAATGATTCACGGTACTGCTGCGATAAAAATATCTTCAGATAAAACAGAATCTTCACCGAGCAATATTATATGTCCTTTGTGTAGAAGTAACAAAGCAGATATTACTGATGTCGGATCATAATCTTACAAAACAATCTTCAGAAAGTTACAAACTTCTCCTCTTTACTTTAATTGGGGGGTTTTTATGGGAGCATGAGAAATGGAGACAAAATGAAATGACAGTATCCACATTTGTTTAAGACATCACGGATTAAGACTGGAATAACTGTCTTTTCTTCACGTCTGAAATTGTCCATCTTGCTTTTCAATTTACCAGGGTTCTGTAATACGCTCACAGTTTCCTACTATTACTTACCAAACGGACAATGACAGTAATATCCATCCACCCGATTCTGACAGGAACCGCCATTAAAACAAGGGTTACACTCACAGTGATTGATGATGGAATCACACGTTTTGCCTGGGTTCACAGAACAACACAAATTAAAATGGATGGGGTGGCAGACAACACAGGAAAAACCCCGAGGGGAACACAGTTCACTTTTCCCACAGGCCAAGTCATGCAGACCTTTCGTCACCTCACAGCTGAGAAATGCACTGCAAAAAAACACGGAACTATGCAGTTAGCCTCAAAATCTTATTTATGTCCAAGAGAGAAGCTCATCTGTTTTAGTGCAGCTTCGCTCATTTTAAAGACCCCCTCCGGTGAAAATCAAGTTTTTTACATTGTCAACACATCCATAAGGAGTTTTATATATGATAGAAGACATAACATGGGGAAAATAAGCAGTCAACGCTAAAAAACTATGAGTCGATCAAGATGTTTTTTTGAAGTCCGATACCAATATTGATTATTAGTAATCAAGGAGATCGGTAACCAGTATTAGGAACCGAAAATATCAAACTTTACTCCTACATAAAACTTGTTTGAAATGCATTTCTTTTCAATTAAAACAGAACTTTTCAACATTTATCCTTCAGTGCTGATTGGCTCTTACTTATGAGGTTTAACCAATCATAAGCCGTGAGCCCAAGTAGCACATCTTAAATGAATTTATTTTAAAAAAAAAAAGCTGATTTAACGGATCTAATAATCAGTCGATCTCTATAACAAACTTAAGGAACTTTTTTATTACCATTCTTCTTGCATGTATGGCTGAATTACTCCTACAACTTGCCATTATGTAGCGTAAAGTGGTTTTACAGTGTTTGAGCAGAGCTGTAGATAAGCTGGCAGGGACTTCATAGATCTGCACATTCTAGAGGGCGCAACAGTGCAGAGTTACATCTAAGCCACTCTGAGGCATGAAGGGATTATTTCCATTGAAAAACACTTCTAAATGTGTAACCTTGATACTCAGAGACGAGCTTTTAGGGTTTAAATCACCAACCGGAGAGGGGCTTTAAGATTTCCTCAAATAATCAATGTTATTTTGGAATAAAGACCACCGGTCCAAGATGACATCATTTGATCCAAAACAACATCTTGAAACTTTCATAGGAAAAGAGAAATGATCTCATTCAATTGGCAGATTCTTCCCACTAAGAAAAATCAGATTTCCAAAATCATTGCAAGATCAAATTACATTTGCCTGTTTTTTTTTTTGCAGTGGAAAAGGACAAACAATTGCAATGTACATGAATCGCTGGCACACGTCCAGGCAAACACACTGAAAGGTTTAACATCACGATAAAGAATGTGACACTGATAATAAAAATAATGCACTGGGGCAACAGAATAAATGATTCATGCATGGTACAATAGAAAAGACGGACAATGACCTTCTGAAAAATATATTTTATGCTGTAAATCCTGAGACAAGTTGCTTAATGGAGACAGATTCCGCTGCCAAAAACCAGTCGGGGAAAACAGGAAGTTGAGAGTTCACTGTGAGGGCATGCAAACTACTGTAAATCAATAGGTGCATTTCTGCAGGAGGGTCATTCATCTTGATGAAACCTAAAGATGTGTGGTCATTTTTTATCGTCATAATAAAAAGGGACAGTAATGACTTGACTTGAGGCAAATCGCCTGCTACAGCCCGCTTTGAAAATCTCTTTCAGATGCTGCAGTCAGAAGCTGGACAGCACACAAAGTCCAAATGACTGTTTCAGTAACTCCACTTAAAATCCACTCCCCTTTTATCAAGGCTAATAATGTAGTGTATTCATTACTTTTCCAAATTAAAAGACCTGATTGGATCTTTTATAAAGCTGCTCATTTGTCATACAACTCAAAACACACAGCCAAATGAGAAATCCTTGATTAAGAAATCCCTGTGTATACAGTTGGATTAGAAATCTATCTGTGTGTGGTCACAGCTTCATGTGCATAACGGCACACAATGAAACGCGATACTGTGTGTGGAGTCTAGACTCAAGTCCTGACTAGGGTCAGCATCGCATCATCCTTTTTATTAAAGCAAACATGGCAGGCTGATATGCATCACAGCTGATACCCCCCAACTAGTAATCCAAAAACCAAACTGTTTTTGGCAGCCATGCTTGTATGCTATGGCTACAACACCTCTTGGAAACATTCACAAGCAAATATTTTTATTGGACCTGCAGCCATGTGTGTGAGTACATTATTGTGTGCATGTATCTTACTGTCCCCATATGTTTTTTCTGAGCCCAACATGTGCCACTGCGTTGTCAGACATAAAATGTGACTCCTGTGTGTGCAGTACCTGCAAAGCCGGATTTACACAGACAGTTGAAGCCGCCGGGGAAGTTCTGGCACAACGCCCCATTTTTGCAGGGATTGGAAAGGCATTCGTTGATATCCCTCTCGCAGGCCATCCCGGTGAAACCCTCAGGACAGGTGCAGGAGAAACCCCCCACCAGATTATGGCAGGTGCCGCCATTGTGGCAGGGCGATGGCTGGCACTCGTCGATGTCTGTCTCACACAGAGCTCCTGTGTATCCTGGCCTGCAGCTGCAGGCGTAGGGCTGCAGGGGGTGGTTGGAAACAAGGATCACTGGGACACTTTCCTCTGTCTTCATATCAGGCCCGACACTGAGACGCCGCTTGCAGCTGCCTCCATTCTGGCACGGGTTACGTGTGCAAGGATCATGGTCCACCGCATCTATTTGCACCCCGCTCTGTCTATATAAAATGTCTTTGATACTTTGGAAGAATGTGGCCACGCCGCTGGGGTTCACATATTGTCCGTGGCCCCGTTTCACAGCTGCCATCAGGAAAGTCTGATTGTTGAGCTCAAATGCTCCATAAAGCAGCACCCCGGTGCCTAGTCCTGCTAGCTGAGAGTTGGCAATGCGTAAGAAGCTGAGGTAGTGATTGGTGAGGAAGCTTTTAACTCCCTCAGATTGGAGGCGGATGAGTATGCTGTTGTCCACTGTGGCATTGTTGAAACCCATGAAGAGGACTCGGGCTGTATTGCTGACTGAACCGTGGACGCCATCGCTGCTGCGGATGGTTATTTCAAAAGTTCCATCTGTAGATCGGCCTTTAGAGTTGAGGTTGCATGTTCCAGTTGGGATACTAAACAGACCAGATGATGGCGGTATAAGGGAGCAGTGGAACCTATCCTGGATGTCAGGGTCTTGAGGTTTGACGTCTCCCAAAGAACCTCCAGGAAACATGTTTCCATAGTAGTGGACAAAGATCTCCATGGACCTCGGCTCGGAAGGGTTGTCGTTCTGATCATTTACTTTGATGTGAATTGTTCCTGTGGAGGACATTTGAGGCACACCAGAGTCTTTTATCACAACAGAGAGGTAGAAGTCACTAATCTGTTCTCTGTCGATCTCCCGACTGGTAGTTAACACTCCGGCTGGACTCAGACTGAAGTAGCTGTTGGCAGAACCAGAACTGAGGAGGCTGAATAAGAAAGGGCCTCGGTTAGGTGGTAGATCTGGATCAGAGGCTGTTAGAGTTGTAACTGCGGTGCCGGCTCTCTGGTTCTCCATTACCTCAGCATAGGCGGTTGTCAAAGTTGGACCGTTATCGTTGATATCTTCCAGATTCACGATCACAGTGGTGCTTCCGGTTGCAGGAGGCGTGCCAGTATCCACAGCAAGAACAGTCAGATTATACACAGGGGTTGTTTCTCTGTCTAGCTCTGCAGACACAGACACTTGGCCAGTTTTGGGGTTGATAGTAAAAACATTTTTATCAAACTCAGGAGCGATTGAGTAAGAAAATCTGCTCCAGCTTGGGACAGAGTCTGAGTCCTCGGCACTCACAAAGGTCACCAGGCCACCAGGTGACAGACCTTCACTGACCTGCACGTCATACAGTTCTTGGGTAAACACAGGTGGATCGTTGGCATCAAGAATAGTGATATTAACGAACACCTCATCAATATCTGCCCCACGAATGCTTCCTGCATTCTTGGCTAACACCTTCAGAGAAATCTTTTCCTCTTTCTCACGGTCTAGAGTACCTGTGACATAAATCTGGCCTGTTTTCCTGTTGATGCCAAAGCCCTTCTTTCTGCTCTTACCAAAAATGAGGTAGTAAACCACTCCATCTTCTCCTTGGTCTCGATCACTGGCAAAAACTTCCCCAACCACTGTGCCTTTTGGAGCAGCTTCAGAGATTTCAAAGTAGTACTGTTTGGAGACAAAGCGGGGTACGTATTCATTGGCTCCCTTCAGCTGAATGTTGACGTTGGCGAAGCTGCAGCGCTCCTCGTCTGGGACATTGAAGGCCTTTGCTGTTAAATGGTAGACCTGTTTCGCCTCGTAGTCCAAGAAGCCCTGGGTGGTGATGGTGCCTGTGTTCGGGTCGATAACAAAGAGGTCACTGTCTGATGACTGAATCACATAAGCCATGACTGCGTTAGCTCCTGAATCGCGGTCTACGGCGTTCAGTTTGACCACAGTGGTGCCACTGGGAACGTTCTCCTGAACAATGGGGAAGTACTCGTCGGGATCAAACACGGGAGGGTTGTCGTTCACATCAGTCACGTGTACTGTGACGGAGACGTAGCTTGTTTTTGCGATCCAACCGCCATCAGTTGCTGAAACTCTAAGCTCATGTTGTTGTTTCTCTTCAAAGTCCAGAGGGTGAGCCAGGGATAACACTCCAGTTTTACGATTAAGTGCAAACAGACCCTTGTCGTTGCCTGAAGTAATATTGTATGTGATAAGGCCATTCATCTCTTTATCTTTGTCTCTGGCAGACAGCGTCCTAATCGCTGTCCCCACAGCAAGGCTTTCAGGTACAGTAGCTGAGATTTGGCTTTGTGAGAACTCAGGTGTGTGGTGGTTCTCCTCTGTGACTGCTATTCTCACTGACGTTCGAGCCGACAGAGGAGGGTTTCCTCTGTCACTTGCAGTGACGTCGATGAGGAAATATTTATTCATATCAGACGTAAGGGAAGAGGCAACAGTAATCCATCCACTTGTTTTATCCAGTTTGAATTTACTCGAGCTGTTTCCACCTGTTATTAAGTATTCAACCTCAGAATTAAGGCCAAAGTCTTTTTTGTCATGAGCTACAACTCTAATAAGCCTGGTACCAACCTTGACACTTTTAGTGACAGGAGTAAAGTAGCTGGGCGAATCAAACTCAGGAGGATTATCATTACTGTCTACAATGTTCACAATCACCGTCGTCTCACTCATCAAAGGCTTCACTGCTCGGTCCGAGGCCGTGACGATGAAGCTGTGCCGATTTATATTTATACTACTAGCACCTGTTGAGTTCTGATATTTTAGCTGCTGCTTCACAAATATCTCCCCAGAGCTGGCGTTAATTCTGAAATACTCCGACTGGGATCGAATGAAATAGAAAATTTTGCCATTGAAGCCCTCGTCAGGATCTGTGGCAGACACCTGTGTGACCAGGGAGCCCACCTCTGTGAGCTCAGGGTAGTCCAGATAGTAAGATGGCCGACTGAATCTGGGGGCGTTATCGTTAATATCTGTTATGAATATGGTGACATCTGTGCTTACAGTCCAGCCAGAGTCATGGGCAGTCACCTTTACAATGTAGTGATCAGTGTCCTCTCTGTTGAGTGGCCTGCTAATTGTGATGTCTCCGGTGTTTGGATTAATATTGAATGGAAGGCTGGTATCGGTAATTGAATATCGGCTAATGGCATTTGAACCAGCATCCTCATCTGTGGTGGTGACTCTGGTGACGGTGTAACCCACGGGGGCATTTTCAGCCACTGTAGCACTGAAGATCTTGGAAAACCTAGGGGCATTGTCATTCACATCCAGCACGTTGATTAGCACTTTGACAGCTGTGTTTTTGGGTGGCAAACCCCGGTCAGTGGCTTTGACTTTCAAAGTGTACAGGGCCACCTTCTCGCGGTCCAGCGGTCTGGTGGTTCGTATTTCACCAGTGGCTCGATTGATGCTGAAACTGTTCTCTTTGTTGCCATCAATGATGGCATATTCCAGCTGTCCATTAGGGCCGTTGTCCAGATCAACAGCAGAGACCATCAGCACCCGCTGAGGTGAAAGATTCTCCAGTATCTCAGCATGGAAGGGATCCTTATCAAACACTGGATGATTGTCATTCACATCCAGCACAGTTATTTCTACCTTCTCATAAGAGGAGTAAGGTGGGAAGCCTTGATCTCTGGCTTCAATCCAGAGAACATACTTCTGAATGTGTTCATAATCCAGTGGATGTCTGATCGACAGCTCGCCTGATAGCTGGTCTATATGAAAGGCGTTATCCAGGTTGCCGCTGGCAATGTAATATGACAGCGGTCCACCCCTCATCGAAGATCCAGTCACTGTTGTAACAACATGGTTGTTAGGTTGGCTCTCTGGGAACGTGAACACATGTTCCTTCAGCTTGATGACAGGGAAGTTTCCTCCAGTAACAAAGCGGACAGTCACAGTGGTCGTATCCGTTTTGGGATTAGCTCCGCCGTCTTTTACCCGAACTGTCAGCGTGACTTCTGAACTTCCAGTAAGCTTCTCATTGGCAGTAATGGCACCTCTGACTGGGTCGATCTTGAATTTCTCAGAGTTGCGACCCATCAGGGAGTAATGCAGCTGGGCGTTGGAGCCCGAGTCCTCATCAGTGACAGTCACAGCAAAGACCAAGGACCCTGAAGACACACATGGGGATAAATTAGCTTAACCACATTTAATACAAACCACTCTGTGTAATTTTGGACAAAAACTTTTATAAGCAGACATAAAGAATTTGAAAAAAGAGCTCAAATTACAACAACATTTTTCCAACAATACAACATTTATCAGAGCCAGAAACAGTAAAAACCATTTCCAATGGTGCATGAATGCATCATGCTCTGAAACTATGACTGACTCAGGAGCAGTCACATGTGCAGGCTGTGGTAAATAAAATAAATGCAGCACGGCTTAAAATTCAACTTTTGTTTTTGTAATATCTTTATGATTTATGGCATTATAACTGTGACCTACTACACAGAAGATCATTTTGAGTTCTCTCTACTTTTAGACATTGTGCTGCTTCCATAGAGGTGCAGGAAAGAAAACCTTGTTAAAAACCTAGGTAATTAAGCTTGGACTGACACCAACATTATAATTAAACAAAGACTCCAGAGCAGTAACAGAGAGAACAGGTGACACTTTAGTACCTTTTAGGACATGCACTAACCTGCTGCAGTGTACGCGGGGATGTGGGTGACGTAGGGGTGGTGGTGGAAGCGTGGAGGGTTATCATTGATGTCGGCGACCGTCACGGACACGGTGGCAGAGCTGGACAAACCCTCGGGCTGCCCTCCATCTGTTGCCACAACCAGCAGCTGGTAATTGGCCCTGTCTTCTCGGTCCAGCAGGGAGCTGGTGATAATCTGTCCTGTAGCCGGGTTAATGGAGAACTGGCCGTGGCCTCCACTCAGGCTGTAGCTGCAGGGGAGAGAAAAAAAGGACACATCTCAGTGACAGCTAGGGCAGCAGCAAATTACTAAAACAGTTATTTCATTGGTGATGTTGTTTGGTCTTTGGAAAAAAAAAAACATTGATCATGGTCTCTCAAAGCCAAAGATGAAGTCAAATGTCTTGTTTTTGTCAACAACACAAACATATTCAGTTTATTGTCATGGAGAAGTAATGTTATCAGAAAATATTTAAATTTAAGAAGCAGGAAACTGATTATCAAAGTAGCTGGCATTTCATTTGATATTTGACAACTAATCGAATTATCAATGCACCTCTAGAGGAAGCTTTGTGATATTTGATGAGCAAACACACTCATCAAGCCTGTAAATATATAAAAACGTATCCTGAACCTTCAAAATAAAATAATTAGATCCAGCAATTTTCACTTTCCATTGTTTTCACTTCCTAGGGTTAGGGTTAGGGTTGACTATGACTACTGCAAGTTTATACCCATCTTTGTCTGTGAAATATTCAGTTTGTATTGGGTAAGATCTTCTATAACTTGAAATATTCATCTGACTTTTGTGTTTAGAAAGACACAAAATGTGAAATGAGACATAATCTTCGTCCACTTATACTTCTACTCAGTTGCTGTGGAGCCAATTCAGTTCCTGCATCATGAGCAGCTCGTATTACAATGAGGTCATTGTGCTATTCTAAGTGTCTGTAATGTAAATACTGAACATCAGGTGAGTCATTCCCTACACTGCCACTGACTGCAGGACCTTGTGCACAACTGCCACAGTGTGGTCTATAGAGGGCACTGTTTCAAGCTTTACAAAAGCACATTTTGGAGACAAATATGCTCCATAAGGGTCACCATGACATACTGGGGTGACATCAAATCAGTGAGTTAACTGATTGAGCTGTCCACCTTCATATTCTGTGAATCAAACACAGCCACAGTTTTCTGCTTCACTGCTCACAGAGTCTCAAGCTGCTGCCTTCTCTGCTGAACTCCAGAGTCCTTTACTTGATTTATCTTACTCAATTTAATTATAGTATCGTGGGACAATGTAATTATAAAAGAAAAAAAGTAAAAAAATTCAATCGTTATATAAATATATCGCATACAATGCAAACACAACATAAATTAGATACATACAGAACATCACGTAACATAAAACTCATCAGCACTGAGAGGCTGCACTCTTTTGCTTTCAACCTAATATCATGTTTCTCCACGTATCTCATGAGTCTCCAGCAGGACCCAGACGTAAATGTAAACTGACACATACATGTACACACCAGTGCATATTTTGAAAAGGCTCCTTGAAAAAGCATCCCCCTCCAGAGAAGGGACGACAAATCACAGAGCAACGTGTGAACGCCGAGCGGACGCACGGCTTATTTAGACATCATCAACAACATAAACGGTCCACAGATGCTTGTGGTCAGAACACAATCCAGAGGCAAGTCCAAGTTTGGAGCTTTCATTTAATGGGCTGTGAGAATCTAAACTAATAACTGAAGGTAACCGGTTCTGGTCTCCATTAAGGGCCTCGAACCCCCCTGGAACCCCTGATGGGCACATCTTGTACTGTCATAGACAATTAACATCCTCATTACCATGTTTTGGGAAACTGGAGCACGCTGCGGTACCCCCTAATGCGTACCCAGTGGGGTTACCGAGGAAAGAGGAGGGGTTGGATTTGAGTCAGCGTCCGGCTTGAGAGAAACCGGCCAGAAGCTCTTACAAGCTTCCCCATGGAGGGGGCTGAGAGTGTGAAAAAGCTGTTGTCCAGCTTGGAAATCGCAGGCCGAAACAATGACTTCGGGTGTTGACTAAAACTCTACACTCTCCGACTGAACTCCTGTCATCAATTGCAACATCGGACTGGAATTTCACAAAGCTGGTGATGAAGTAAAGTGTTTCAGTGGAGGCGTGAGGCAAGCCAAATCCCAGTCTTGTATGGCCCTGAAAGGCTATTCTCACACCAAAGCAAACTTAAACTGACCCGATTACTCAGTACATACTTGAACGGTACAGAGCGACATAGATCTCCATGAGATTGTAAAAAATTATTCGCAAAAGATCTTATTTCTGAATTAATCTGCCAGTTATAAAGTGAAATTGTAAATAAACCTTCAGTTCAAACAATCTAATGCTCCTTATTCTTTTACTCTACTTTCTACATCTGTCTTTCTCTGGTCGTTTAAATAAAAACAGTAATCAAATCTGCAGTTTTGGTGAGACTCTGAGGTTTTCTTTGTCTACTGAGGATATTTTAAATGTAGACTATTTTAAGCTGAACTCATTATAACTCTTGTGAATATTGTTAAGGGTAATTATTTCATTATGAGGCCCCTTTTTAACGGTACTCCCTTTCAAATCGCTCTTTTCACCAAGAATGATTGAAGTAACTGGATCAGAGCCACCAAACCCATTTATCAGTTGGGTTAAAAGTGCTTTGCAGAGCAGCCAAACATGTAAACAGGTCAGGACACACCAGGAGCCTGATGAGCCACAATGGCGCCGGTTTGCCAAGTTTGAGTTTGGCTGGGAACATTGAAATGTGTCTGCTATCTATGGAATAAAGGTAAAAAAGCAACCTTTCCATGAAAATTATGAACATGTAATTAGTCCAGGAAAAGACTAAACAAACCATAATATCCCTCTTAATTCCAAAATCCCCAAGCAAGTTTGGAAGGCATGATATATGTATGTTTTTTAATGGCACAAATGACACCATTTTTTTCAGAATCGTCTGATTTTCAAGTTTATAATGTTGTAAACATGTGTGACTTTCAGTTTTGTCAACAAAATATACGAGATATTTCATGAAAATCACTTTTTTCTAAACCTCTCATTAAAAAAAATGCCAAAAATAAACTGTTTGCAGTAACCAGGTGAAAAAAACAAAGACTCTTCGCTCCTCGGTGCAACTGACTCAGTCACATGACAAAAATTGGGCTGAACTGTAGGCTGTGTTTACATAGAGCAGATAGGAAATAAAGTGAAAATGTAGTACACCATTTTTTTCCAGTGGCAGTAATAATAATAATAATCTAACCTTTATTGATCCCCTTGGGGAAATTCCTTCTCTGCATTTGACCCATCCTATTCAAAGTTAACCTTAACTATACATACTAGGAGCAGTGGGCTGCAGCAGTGCAGCGCCCGGGGAGCAGTCGGGGGTTAAGGGCCCACAGTGGTGATGACAGGGACAAGCATCACTCTCACTTCCCCACCTCAACCTCTTGCCAGTCCAGGGTCTCAAACCGGCGACCCACCGATTACAAGTTCGCTTCACAAACCACTAGGCCCCCTAATAGGCCCTAATATACCATTAAACTGACAGGGTTTGGGGTTCAGAGGGTTTTAAGCTGCAGCAGTTTGGATGGAGTTTGGGTTTTGCAGTTGTTTCAATAATGTCTGAGGGAGAGTCACTATAGAGGTCATAAGGTAATAAGAGTTGAGAAAACAATGAGTGAAGGGAAGGATGAGCAGGTATACCATGTCAGAATGAGAAAACATAGATGTGGATTGGTAATACTCCTGCATGCCGGCTCTCTGTCACACTGCCACACTGGCTTACTGGGACGCTTCATGAGCCAGTGTTAATGTTATTAATAGCACCTGCATTTACATGTAGGACATTTTAAAATGCCAGCTGTGATAAAAATCTATGAACTGTATGATAACAGAAAGTTAAAAGTGCAGAAATTTTGAAGAACTAGCAACAGGGTCATGTGATAAACAAAATGCGAGAGAGAAAGATGACATTAGCACATGTGGTAATAGGAGACTAGAACAGGAGGAGCCATGGAGGGCAGAAATCAACCTCTAACAGCAGCGTGAGGCAGGAGGATCTCAGTTTATCAGGTTAGAAAGGCCTCGTTGTTGTTGTATCTGTGTAAATGATTGGCATTTCGAGTCAGCTGATGTAATCTACAGGTAACACCTCCATGTGAAACTGATAATGTTGCATTAGTGGCTGCAGCTGTGTCTTTAATTCTCTTCATGCTTGTTTATGGAAGATCTGAAACGTCTTTTTGGTTGTATTTGCGAACAAATCCATTTACTGTTGCCACATTTATAAGTAACAGGCACCAGCAACAACTTCAGACCATTAAAAATGCATTAATCATAAGCCTTCATAACGCGAAGTACCAAAAAAAAAACAAGTTACAGCTTCAAATGAGTCATACAAATGTAGGAGTTTTACAGAGGTCAAGATCTCTTTTGGCTGAGAGGCCTATGCAGCTAAATGACATTCTCAATTACATTTTGAAAGAAAGATATTTTCTCCTAGTAAAGTAACAGTAGAGCCACATGTCAGCGGCTAGAAACATTTATTTTTAAGACTTGCATTTTGTTTTTACTCTCTGTTGGGTTAGTTTTAGGCAAATATCACAGTTTGGGTTTAAATACGGCCCTTTTACAGCATGTTAGAAGCCTCTTCTACATTTTCTGGGTTACAAGAGGAATGAGTCCTGCTCCGTCTAATGTATAACTGGTTGGCTGAAAAGGAGTGACAGTTGGAAAGTAGAATAAATGGCAAAGATATGTTGATTTGTAACATATTTGTGATACATCACAAACAAATGTAATCCAGGAGGAAACACATGTCCCTCAACATGTACTTGAGAATGCAGGTTAGTTGTATAGGAATGTAATTTTTTTAAAAGGAGACAGGGCTGGTCCACACATACAGACACGCTATTTAAAACATTAACAAATAATGCAAAATGTTAGTAAGTAGAGCTTTAGAGTAAGATGGTCACTTTTGAATAGAGGTGTTGTGGTGCATATATGCAGGTGTATACTGTATACACACCTCTGGACAGGAGGGTTTACCTTATACATATCTAGAAATACCCAGAGACATACTGTACATTACAGCTGAGCTACGTGCTGCAGCCAATGCAGTCTTTTGTGTCATCAGTGTAATCTTTTGTTTACTGACTTTAGCCTTTTAAGGCCTTCTTCGATGCAACACTAGTACCATCTATGCGGAGAAACACTGACTTCACCCCTTAAGCTATAGATTGTTTTGTGAATTATCCACATGAGAAAATAACAAAAATTCAATCTATAACAGCTGCTAAAACTGTAAGGTCAGAATGAGCAAAGTTGGACTCCATCAATAAGCGGCACTTGTGAGAATTTTGAAGAGCAATAATTGTCGTCCCCATCAACCTGTGCCTAAACAAAACTGTAAACTAGAGAGTAAATAGCAGCCTTATAACAATGAATCAAAGCCACTGATGTTGTTGAACCTGCTCTAAACATTCTCAAGTGCAACTTTACTAAATTTTATGCAACAAAACTGAAGCACACCAATGTTACACCTGTTTTAATTACTGAAGAGACACAGTAGTGCAAAGTGGTCTCTTCATCGAGCGCTCAGCAACTGAGGCGGCACAATGCCTCGTTGCAGTGATGTGCACATGTGCAATAGTCACATCGTTACAAGTCTGAATCCAAATCATCTCAAGCACATCATGCTACATCTTTATTTGCTGCCTGATGCAAAAAGAAAACTCACACGGTTTCTATTTTGCATGACTACTCTGTAAGAGAAGTCTGTCTGATAGAACATAATTTATTGTAATTGAAGGGTTCTTGGATGAACAGTTTTTTAAACAGCTTTATTTAAAAGACACAACAGAGTTTGTTGACCTGCAGGCTCCATGTGTGCACAGAAAAAATGAGCGAAAAATAGGAGAGAAATATTGCAAGATGGACGATTGCAAAAAGATGGATTTGTTGTATGGAAATATTTCTGCTGCAGAAAGGAGGACCAAAAACAGGTTCTCTGTCTGCAGTTTCTTACAATTGTTGCCACTACATGAGGAAACACAACTAATTAGTTTGACCATTTAAATCTGCACCACAAAGCCAGATCTGCATGTTTCAGATTCTGTTTTATGTTGTTTTTGTTGCGTGTTTGGGATCTTATTTATTTGCTGAATTTGTTTTTTAATTTGACATTGTGGCCATACCGCCTTGTGGATGCCCGATTCCGTCAGATCTCGGAAGCTAAGCAAGGTAGGGCCTGGTCAGTACCTGGATGGGAGACCTTGAGGGAACATCAGGAAGCCTGAGTGAATGCAGTGTGAGAGTGAGTGGTTGGTGGTGGTCGGAGGGGCCGATGGCACAGATTGGCAGCCTGGCTTCCGTCAGTCTACCCCAGGGCAGCTGTAGCTTACCACCATCGAGTATGGGTGAAAGAAAAATGCAATGTAAAGCATCTTTGAGTGTCTAGAAAAGCGCTATATAAAACCAATGCATTATTATTATTATTATTGGCTCTATTGTAAAGGTGCTATACAAATACAGTTATTATTATAATATTATATGTTAAAGGTTCTTATTTTTTATTCACACTTCACTTTTATTCACACTTCCTTACTAAATCACTCTAATCATTCTAGCATGAATACTTCTTTGCAAAAGAAGTTATTCAAGTAATCTGGTGAAAATTCCTGTATTTTTTTCATATTGCAACAAAACAAAATATCGCAATGTAGGTTTTTCCCGATACTGTGCAGTCTTTTTAGAAACTTTTCTATAATACGCACCCCTGTTCTCATAATAAAGCAAACACATCTGTGCACTTTTTTAGAACTTTTTCAAGAAGAAAACACTGTCAGCTAATGCAAAACTAGCATTTCTGCATCAAATTACATCTGTCCATGACGCTATTCCATGTTTTTCAGTTACTTATACTGTTATAAGTAGTTTTTTCCTCTGAAACACTTCTGCAGTCTGTCTGTTGTTTCCTAGCCAGGAAAAGAAACAAAAGAAAGTTAAAGTTGGACGGAGAGAGAAGCAAATGATACAAATGTTAGGAGGCCAGAAAAAGACAGAAGGAGACAGAGGGATGTGCTGGAGGAGGAGGAGGAGGAGGAGGAGAAACAGAGATGGATAGATGGATGATGATGAAGAGAGATGGGCGTGGGGAGAGTGTTGCCCTCCTTGTGGCTGCTGCAGTGCTGTGCAGGTTCAGCCGATTCATCACGACCAAATAAACTACAGAGAGTGAGGAGAAGAAACAGAGCGGGGGGGAAAGATGGGAGGCATCCACTGGCGTCAGCATGCAGTCTGTCATCCGCTGCCCCCTCCATCCTCCACTTATCACTCTCTCCTTAACGCTCACATGCAGTGCAGACC
>OMNN01070865.1:0-13234 GCA_900302755.1 Chromis chromis
GATTTATGTAGATATAACTTGAAAAGTCAATATTACTTATTAACTTCGCTAACCTTTAGATTAAAGATCCAAGAGTTTATATTTGTCACATACTCATATAGTATGTGCAGTGAAATGCAAAGTGACTCTAAGACTAATAAAAGAACATTCTTTATAAACAATAGACAATTAGTGTGTCTATGTGCATACATCTACATGTCATTTACAAATTCAATCATTAATTACATCTGTAAGCACTTCATTTAAGTTGGTCCAACAATTGTCTTTTTCGGTGTGGTATCCTTAGCTGTCCGTGTTTCTGTCCAAAGGATAGAGTAAATAAGGCTTGACTCTTTCATTGCAACACCCAGAACCCTCTAACTTAACTTTTTAGCTTTATTACAAAGTGATCCGGTAGAAAAACCTGTGCTTGTTCAACTTTAAAGAGGTCGTATTCCTGATTTTTGGTTGCTGTAGTCGTCCAAACCAAGTTTATCTTCATTATAACTTAGAAAACAAAATTCAGCTTTGCAGTTTAACTACTTAAACCAGCTTTGAATTCATCCATCTGCACTTAGTTCACCTGTTCACTTATCCGTTTATCCAAACTGAGCAGTCACCACAGTGCAACCGGGTGGCTATCGGGCCGCAGCAACGGCTAAAGAGATTGGCGGTTTCAGTGGCTGGGCTTCATTAGTCTAGACAAGCACAATTCAATTAGATTTCAATTAGTCCGACGGTGGAGGTCAGAGACGCGGTGGGTTCCCCAGTAATTAATCCGCCGAGCTGAGCTGAGCCCGAGCTAAACTGAGCCGAGGCAGGCGGATGTCTAGATGGGCTCAAAACACACAAACCCACTGTGGGTGTGTGTGTGTAGGAGGGAAGTGAGGCTGGAGGGGGATGGATGGATGGATGGATGGGGGTGTCTGCCAGCAGATCCCCACTGACCTTGATTCACACCACACACACACTCAGCTGGGGGAGGGGAGGAGGGTTTAGATAGTGATCTGGCAACACGCAGATAACACACATGCAGCCATAAGCGCATTGAGAAAGAGAAGCAAAACAACACACACACACATAAACAAACAAACACACACCGCAGATTCACACTTTGAGCGGAGGACACACAAAGCCGGAGAGGGAGGGAGGCAGAGACGGATCTGACAGACGGATGGATGGATGGATGATGGAGTGATGGACTAGTCTGACATTCTTACAGAGAAATGAAAGATGGCGCAGAGAGACAGGTGATGAAAGAGTGATGAGGCTGCTGGATGAGAGATATTCATCCATTCATCCATCTGACACTCAGGGAAGAAGAAGATGACATGGCCGAGTCAAAAATCATCCACTCATTCCCTATGATCAATCTGGGAATTACTATATAGTGAATTATGTATGGAGCTCCCATTTGTGTGATAAATTCATATTATACTAAGCATATTTTCCAAAATTAAGAAATAAAACTTTTTCCTCTTTGTGTTGTGACATCATTGTGCTTCCATTATACATACCAATATATAATACAAATTATTACTTTTAATTTTTAGTATTTTCGCGCCATAACTCATGGATTTATCTCGGGCGTGTTGTCATTTCGACAAGTTCACACATGACCATCTTATATTTGTGCATACGTATGTTTATAATTAAAACAAGTGTAAAATCTGGGCTCATAGGTAATATTAGTTTTTTAGTTCAAATTCTTAAAGAAGGTGAATTTTTGCATCATTTTCTTCATGACAATCTGTGCAGTAAAGTGCCATAACCTGAGCCATAATGTAGTTACAGTCCTGAAATTTTGCAGGTTCATTGGTATGTACATCTGGTGTTCAATGGTACAACCCTGCTGTGATAGAATAATACAAACCAGTAATATGATGGTGCAGATTTGGTCGAAAAATGTCCATGTTTCTTTCTACTCTGATATTCCACCAACCATAAAACCTTTATTTTTCAACCTATGAGACAGTTTTGTTTAGTTTTTTTCCTTTGACTGGCACCAACAGGAGATTTATAATGTAGAGTATGGTGCCAGAAAGAAACCATTTGCATTGAGCAAGTCTAACAGGTGACACCACTCCAATGATGTCCCAACTGGAAGAGTTCTATAATATTGTTACTGGGCTAAAAGAAAAATCATGGTTCTTCAAATTATTTTGTAAAAAGCACCATAAGCAATTTCGTCAGACGAATTGAGAAAATCGACATGACCCCACCTCTCTTTAGGAACTCTTAACTCAAAAACTAACCTACTACGTTTGAGACCAGGTTTTACACATGGTCAACTCAATCAATATTCACCACTTAAAAAAAAAAAGTAAAATTGAAAGTGATCAGGCGTGATATATTCCGTAGAAATACGTCTTAATACTATAAAGTTCCCATCAGAAATCTGTGGAAATGCCACCAATCCTTAATTGGCTCTCTCGTCCGTCTGCCATTCTCCTTTGACGCAATGCATGATGGTACATATTGCTTGGTTAATACCCACTGGCTGTACTTTGAGTGCACTATATAGGAGGTAACAGTTGTAACTTAACATTTGGACAGCACTACAAATGTCAAACACACTACATGGGGGCGGCTGTGGCTCAGGTGGTAGAGCGGGTTGTCTACTGATTGCAAGGTTGATGGTTCGATCCCCGGTCCCTCCCACATGCCGAAGTGTCCTTGGGCAAGACACTGAACCCGAAGTTGCTCCCAATGGCAGGCAGGCCCCTTGCATGGAAGTCTGTCGTCATTGGTGTGTGAATGTGTGTGTGAATGGGTGAATGAGAAACACATTGTAAAGCGCTTTGAGTACCACTAAGGTAGAAAGGCGCTATATAAGTGCAGACCATTTACCATTTACATGGTGCACTATATTATGACCTATTTTTATCTTCAAATTGATTGATTTATTTTTTACTTTGTTAACTGTATTCTTTTTAATCCTTTATTTATTTACTTATTTGTGTATTTAATTTATTTATTTACTATTACTACTATCATTTTTAGCCTCATGTTTATGGTTTTACCCTCTATTTTCTATTATTACACTTGTTCTTTCCCATTACTTGGATGTGGCACTTTATTATTTTATCTGGTGTTGTTGTATTGATTTATTTTGAAAATCTTTTACCATGTTTAACTCTTTTTCTACACTTTTGCCTCTCTGACCGGCCTTCTTCGATGGTCTTCCTGAGTACTTTTTTTGCACTGTTTTTGTGAACTCTGTGCTAACCTGGTGCTATATAAATGAAATAAATACAGTTATTATTATTATTATATAGTGTGTAGTGACTGATTCCTGCTGTCTCTGCTGTGGTCAACCTCGTCCCTCCACCCTTTGCTCCGTCCACAGGCCTCGTGGTAATTCTGCCTCCACCATCTGCTGCCGTGCACACATGAGCACACAGACAAAGTGCTGCTGGCGGGTTACATCAGCACCACTAAGTCATATAACAAAGCCCGTAGTCACAGATCAGGATTATACAAGAGATCCGCGAGTCACAACCGTCGTCCTCTGATGAGATGAGAGATCTGAATCCCTTTCATCTGCTGGACGAAAAAAAAATTCCAAAAATGTCTTACTTTTGATTTTCCAGTTGCACCTTTTTGAATGAGCTTTATAGCCCCTGGAGCAATTCTTATGAGCCCCCCCAAAAAATGAAAAAAAGGAAATGAAAAATACAAAAAAAAACTGGAGTTATAAAGTCCTCAGGCGAAAGGAGAAATATTCCCTGCTTGTGCTGAAATCTGTCTGTCAGGATAAAGAGACTACTGTGGAGAGCTGCTATCAAATTAGTTCACATTTAACAGTAATAACAGAGACTTCCTCAAGGAAACTAAGAGCCACTGAGAGTTAAACTGAGTTAGAAGCTAATGTTTACAAAGACGGATGCATCAACAAGAGCAGAGTTTGTAGTTTTATTACAGAATTTCTGGAGCAGATGGTTTGTTTTTACCAAATTTTCAAAATAAAAGCATGTAGCATAAAGTGATTTTGATGACATACCATGATTTTAAGCTTAGATTATGTTAATTTTCCCCAAAAGAAACTGCATGTCACACATCAAGTGTCCGACAACTGTCTGAAAGTTGAAAATTCACCCGTCTCCTTCATGCTTTGTGTAAACACGGCCTGCAGTTCAGCTGAAAAGTCTCTAAATGTTTGTCATGTGACTGTTGGTTGCAGTTGAGTTACTTATAGCTTCCTGGTTGTGCATTTGGTTAGTTTTCCAATTAGAACTGCATGTCACACATGAGTCATTTGATGATTGTCTTAAAACGGAACATTCTCTGTTTTTACAGTTTCTGGCTTTGATAAATGGTGGAATTTTGGGCAATTTTTTAAAGGTTCGGAGGGTTAAAATCCTGCAACGCTACATGAGCTATTTCTGCATCATTCTGCAGTGTGCATTCAGCAAGAGTAGAATTTTTTTTTTTTTTTTACAGAATCTCTGGAGCAGATTGATTGTTTTTAGCAAATTTTCAAAATAAAAGCATATAGCATAGAGCGATTTTGGTGAAATATCAAGATTTTAAGTTTAAATTTGGTTAATTTTCCTAAATGAGCTGCATGTCACACATGAGTCTTTTGATGACGTTCTAAATTTGAAAATTCTCTGTTATTAGACTTTCTGGGCCTGGTAAATGGTGCAATTCAGTCAAATTTCTAAAGCTCGAACAGAAGACTTCCATGTGATCTTCCATGTCCATCTTTCAAACCTACCTGCAGTTTGGGGTTTAAAATCCTGTATTGCTACATGAGGAATTTGTGCATCATTCTGCAGTGTTTACAAAGATGGAGGCATCAGCAAGAGCAGATTTTTTAGTTTTTTTACAGAATCAGATAGTTTGTTTTTAGCAAATGTTCAAAATAAAACCATGTAGCATAGTGTTTTTGGCAAAATATCACGATTTTAAACTTAGATTTGGTTCATTTTCCCAACAGAACAGCACGAGTCATTTGATGACTATCTCAAAGTTGAAAATTCTCTCTATTAACAATTTCTGGTTCTGATCAATGGTGTAATTTTGGCAATTCTTTAAAGAGAATATGTCTTTCAAACCTGCCTGCAGTTTTGGGGTTCGGAGGGTTAAAATCCTGCATCGCTACATGAGCTATATGTGCATTATTCTGCAGTTTACAAAGATGGACGCATCAGCAAGAGCAGAATTTTAATTTTTTTATGGAATCTCTAGAGTTTGTTTTTAGAAATTTTCAAAATAAAAGCATGTAGCATTAAGGGATTTTAAACAAATATCATAATTTTAGGCTTAGATTTTGTTAATTTTCCCAAAGAACTGCACATTAGTCATTCGATGACCATCTGAAAGTTGAAAATTATCTTTTATGGCTCAGATAAAAAGTGTAATTTGGTCAATTAAAAAAAATTAAATAATAATATGTCTTTTAAACCCTCCTGAAGTTTTGGGGTTCGGAGGGTTAAAATCCTGCATTGCTTCATGAGCTATACGTGCATCGTTCTGCAGTGTTTACAAAGACGGAGGCATCAGCAAGTCGCGCCGTATGTACACCAGAACAAACATTTGTTCTTGGAGTGTATGTGTTTCATCTCTCCTGTATTGTGACAGATGGCAGCCCAGACTGTTAGGGGTCCAATAGCGCGTCACAAAGGGCCAAAAAAACAGCCTACCGCCTCCTGTGTTTTCATGTGTATTTATGTGCGTGTGTGTGTGTGTGTGTGAAAGCGCCATATCATGCAGCATCCTGAAACCCAAAACTGATCCAGTTAATCTGGGAGGTGGAGGTGGAGGAAGACAGAGAAAGGTCACTTCTGCACAAACACACACTCGCACACATCTAGTGAATATAGACCATGTGGGACGGCAGTCAATCACAATTTGGACGATCTGGCACGAGCGAGCAGAGAATTAGGAGGGATTATCTGTGGGGGGGATGGGAGGAGTGGTGGTCCAGGCCTGTTTTACTGTATCACATAACCATCACCTGTCTGTCAGTGTCCGTCTGTCTGTCTGTCTGACTCTAACACTTGATTAACTTACAGTAAAAAGAGACGTGATGATGATGAAGAAGGCAACAGCCAGAAGAACAAAGAAGAAATGTATTACTTAGAGATTGTTTTAAATTATGTTTCAGCCTCACATCACCAAAAAACACTTTGAGGTCGATCAAACTCGTCCACAAAAAACACATGCAAAGCTGTTTTTTTATATTTAACCCTATGAACCCCAATACGTTTCTGTGCATTTTTTGCTTCCGTCACATTTTTACTCACTGTGGGCTCATTTTTCACTGCAACATAAAGTCCTGCACCTCTATGGAACCAGCACAACCATGTCTGGAAGTAGAGAGAACTCAGAAATGTCCTCTGTGTAGCATAACACAGCTACAATGCCATAAAACATATAACAAGAAAAAAACAAAGCTAGATTTTCTTTGATTATTTCCTTTACAAAGATTGAAAAATGGTAGAGTCAACGTGCACAACATTTTTCCACATCCACAGGTGTTACCAATACTGAAAAGGATGGAGGCTCTACAAACTAAAGATATTTTACTACTTAATCTTTTTATTTGTTTCTATACTTCTCTCCTCTCTACTCTGTGTAAACACTGTCTGAAAAGTCCCTAAATTTTTTCCACGTCACTAGTAGGGCTGGGAATCACAGGGTACCTCATGACACAATACGCGATACATGGCTCATGATACCAATACTATCGATACTATCACACGATACAGTGATAATCGATATATTGCAAGACAATCACATAACGATACATTACGATATCTATAACTGAAAAATACTAAATGCCTGTAAAAAGGTTACGTTCAGTATTTATTTATTGATTTACTGCAATTTGGTGTCACTTTCACTGGAGTTGACACAAATCTGGATGAACCACTTAAGAAAAATGGGTCCACGCTTTGGACTTAAACGTGGATGGGGCGTCTCTTACAGTAGCGTTACTGTCCTCCATTATACCTGTACAAACTCTTCTTGGGCCAATTCATTTCCGCTCCAGTCTCCTTCATTCATGTGATAAACGCCTGAGGATGAGGAGGGACGACGATATATCGCTGTATCGATATTTGGTTTTTGTCCCACCCCTATTCACTATTAGCTTCCTGGGTTGCGCAGAGAAGTACAGACTTTGAATGAAACCTGTAGACTAAAGAGATTTTTATGAAACATTGCAATTTTAAGCTTAGATTTGGTACATTTTCAGCCAGCAACAACACAACAGATTCTGATCTTATTTGGAAAAGTCAGCATAATTAGACTTAATGTGGCCTTTACAGGCTGTCCTTTAGTGTAACAGTGCACAAACACCCAAATCTTTATGGTAAAGATAATCCGAAGTGGAGAATTTGCAGAGACGTGCCTGTTTGATGACCTCTCTCTAAACTCCATCATAAAAAATCTCTCACACAAGTTAAAACTTTTCCTCCCTTCTTCCTGCTGCAACAATCTCATGGTTTGCCTTTCTAGCTTTCAGTCACACTTCAGGTTTTTTCCAGTATGAATATTGGGTCAGTCTGGTTCCATCAGTCTCTCTATCTCCCTATCTGTCTGTCTGTGTCTGTCTGTCTTTCTGTCACATGGAAGTCTTCTGTTCGAGCAGCTGCCTGTTTTTCCACCACTGGCTGCATGAGAAAAATCAGCAACTGTAAAACAGATGCAGGTCTGGGAGTGATTGGGAAAGAAATGATTCTATCTGTCTGCTTGTCTCCTCCGCCGATCTCTTTAGCCTCTGGCACACTTTCCACCGACACATGAGCGTTCACACGGTAGAAGCAGGCGTGCCCATGCAAGGACGCATTCATTCAAGCAAAACACTCACAAAACATTCTCTCCTCCTTGCGCCCTTTTCTCTGGCTGCTCCGTCTTATCCTTCCCTTCCTTTTTTCTCTCTTTTCCCACTCTTTGCTTCTCCCTCTTCCTCCCTTTGTTCCTCCTCTTCACTGTGTCTCGCTGAGACAAGCAGAGACACATTCAGATAGCACATGAAATAATAATTGGCTGGTGAAATATTTAGGGAAAAGGCACATGAATAGATGAGAAATGCCAAGTGTGGCAGAGGAGTGTCAGTGCCCCTTGTGTACATGTCTGTGTGTACATGTCTGTGTGTGTCTGTCTGTGTGTGTGTCTGTGTGCAAGTGTTTGTTGAAGTGAGCAGCCACGAACATAAGCAACAGCTCATTGGTTTGGACTGTGTGTGGATGACGGAGGGAAGAAAAGCTGCAGGGAAGAAGGAGAATGCAACCAACATATCAGACATCTCTTTATGAAGCTCTCATAGTTTCCTGACTTGAATGTCACACACAGTTTTATGAGCATTTTCACGGCGAACTAAAAAGTCTTGATAACTTAGAGCAAGTCACCCTTTCGAAAAACAGACGCTCAGTTAGAGTTAGTGGCTCCATCACTGTGCAGCTCATTCATTCTGCCAGTTTTACATTTTCCAGACATTCAGACTGACAATCATTCATACAAAAAGCCAACTAGCACGCAAACCAAAAGTCTGACATTCATTCAATCAGCCAGTCAGTCAACTAGTTAACCAGTCAGCCACCAGTCAGTCAGAGTCAGTTAATGCTGCAGCAGTCAGCCACTAAGCCAGCGGTGGATTACAAATCAGGCAAAGATTGGCAGCCAAATGAGTCTCTGGCCTCCGTCCAAGTCTCGCTCTGATCATTTCTTTTAATGGCAAAAGAAAAGAACACAGAAAACAGGATTTGAGGATAGTAAATGGCCTGTTTTTAATCAGGGAGCAGACGTAATCTGGGCGGCTGCTGATGTCTGATCAGAAGTTGCCTTTATATGACGTCTCGCTCGTTTCGCCCCGCTGCAGCTGTATTGTTGTGACTTGACTTTTTGCCATTTTAAAGGGTTGCCTTTGAAATGCTGCGCGAAATTAAATGTAAACAAGACGGGGAGAGGGGGGACAACGGGAAGGAGAGGAGAATGTCATCTGTGGGAGGTGACAGCCGTACATGGCTTTTCATTAGAGCCACAAATGTTTGGGAAATACAAACCGACGGACACAGCTGAGCATCCCCCCAAAAAACACAGGTCCAGGTCTAAAAAAACTCTTACTACACATAATCAACACAACAAAATGGCGTTGCAGATTACCTCACATGCACCAAAACCCCAACTTAACTCTCCCACAAGTGTCTCGGCCCTCGTTAGTGAATCATATGTGATTTCTGCGGCCACATATTTGCCGTTAGTTTGTTTACTTGGCCGTAAAAAGTTAGCCTCCTCGCAGCCAAAGGAGAAGGAAGCTCTCCACATGCACACACACGGACGATTACACATTTTGGTTGCAAGTATTTTCCAACAGTTTCAGAAATTGCTTACCCCACACACACACACACACACACACACACTGGCAGCCTTACTTTTTTGGCATAACTTTTATTTTTGCCCCCCAACAAACACACACACACGTCTTAATAAATAGAATTCAACAGTTGTCATGACTTGCATTTGCAAAGCAGAAAACGAGAAACTCTAGAACGTTCATCTAAACCCAAAGTCCACATTTCCCTCTTTTTCTTATCAACTCTCACTCGAATATCTGTCTGATCTTCATCCTTCCAGACTTACAGCCACCTCCGACTGCAGGAGATAAATCTGTAGCGTAAATAAAAACGCATCCAGAGCAACAGCTTAAAGCGTGCACTCTGCCAAACCTCCCTAGATCCTGCAGCTTTAAGTAAAAGTCGAACGGAAGCCGCCACACGAGAGAAGTAGAAGAAGAAGAAGAAGAAGTGTGCTTGTTTGTGTTGAAAACATACTATATAATGATGTAGAATACATAGAGTATGTGTGCATTTGATCCTGTCTGGAAGCCAGTTATTGACATCTCTGTTAACCATGAAAACACGCTGTAAATCCTCCCTCTCTCTCTCCCCCCTTTTCTTTCTCTCTCCCCCTTTCTCTCGCCGGGGTGTGGCAGCCAATCAAGGGCTTGTACATCCACAGCAACAGTCGAGGTCGGGCTGGGACATTATTTACTGTTATTGTTGTTGGCGCACGCACAGAAAGCTCTCCTTCCTCTCCCTCCGCCAAAGCCAGACACACACTTTTTAAAACAGCTGCATGCACACAGAAGCTCTTTTTTTTTTACCGGAACAACAAGGACAAATATAAACACATGCAAAAGTTTCAGGCATCTTCAGATTCTCCTCCGTCACGCTGGGAAGGCGTCTGGCTGCTTCCCCGATTCACTCCGCAGCACGGCGACGACCCCCGAACATGCAGCGAGAGTCGTAAAGAACTATTTTCAGCGACGGGAAGAACAAAGAGTCCTGCAACAGATGCGACGGACCCCACAGAGCCCTGAACTCAACGTCATGGAGTCGGGGGTTGCATGAAGAGACAGAAGACTGAAGAAGTGTGACAAGTTCTCCAAGACGCTTGGAGCAAACCTGCCTGACAAGTACCTTAAAAACAACGTGCATCTGGAGAGCAGGAGCAGTTTTAAAGGCAAAGGGTGGCAACGCCGAATATTGATTTGACTTTGCATGAAGTTACCTATTCTTGGCATCACTTTATGTGCTCAAAGTGTTTGCATGGTGGTATACGCACAATCAGACATACATAAAATGACACACAAGGCCACAGAAAAGCTGAATTTGACACTGGGAAATGTACAAACACACATCTAATTCGACAAACAAGGCAACACACTTTCTAATCCAAATATGTACTCGCTCACAAAGCACTAAACGGACACAGACATGCAGAAAGAGAATCACACCTCACACATATCCTCACACAGACTCACACAGCTCTGATAACGCTCGCCACAAAAATCCAGTGGAACCAATTACAGCTCTGCTCGCCTGGCAAATCAGCCCTCACTTTTTAACCCTTTTCCCACCAGAGAGCAAAGAGAACAAAGTCTGACTTCTCCTTGTGATAAAAGAAAATAACGCCGGCCGAGCCTCGGGTGCAGGTTTTATTTATTTATGCCGAAGAAAAGGCTTCTTTATCGCCTCCAAAGGGGACACGGAGGGGCTGGATAGTGGCATTCCAGGCACGTCGTAGGCAATGATGTCCGACTGACACCAGCAAACGATATACGACGCTAACTGACCACAGAGACCCTGTAAAACCTTGTAACCTCATCAGAGTTTAACTAGAAATCACATATTTTACATAACTTCTGACCATTTTGCCGACTTTCTTCATATCAAAGTCGCCAATTTTATGACATAAACAGGAATTTTCTCCAAATCAATTGTCTACAACGGCTCCAGACTCCTTCTCTTCTGTCAAATATACATCGTGCTACTTTGTGGTTATGCAGTTGCAGCAGGAGCCTATTTTGAAAACTGCTGGTTTGGTGCAATCACAAACAGTTTGATATAAAACACAGAGAGTTGCCTGCAAAAATGCAACAAAGCTTATACTGTATTTTTCACAGAGCGCTTATGGTTTGGCTCCTGATTTTATTTTCTGGCAACATATATCAGCTCGTCAATGCAATGCTTTCTGGCAGCCGACTGTTTGCGAGATACTGGAGTTTCCTTGAAGGCAGCGGCGAGGAGAGTTGTTTCAGAGGAATCCCTGTTTGCAATAAACATGCCACACAGCAATGCAGACATTAAATATATATACAGATTACATAACTCGAGCAAGTTTCTGCAAGTTCATTTACTTGACATACTGGATGAGGGACTGAAAACTGTGAAATCAGTCTCCAAGCTAGCAATATATAGAGTTTGGTGTGTAAAGTACACTGTAAAAGAGTGTGTTTGAGCTGTATCTGCAGTAAAGTACAGTTTGGAATGAATCTTTTTTCATCTTTCTGCTTCGGTGGCAGTTTACTTTTGTGGATTCTATTAACTTGAAAAGACATTTTCTCCTTTTAAATTGGCATTCGAATATCAACAAAAGTCATAAAATTAAGTTCCTTGCTCCTTTTTGCATTGTGTATCTTGCATTATGACGTCCATGCTTCTTCAGATTAGGATTATAGGAGTGAAAGACAATAAAGAACAGTAAGTCCAAGGACAAAGTTCCGTTTTACATTTCACATTTGGCTAAAACCAATATGTAAGCTGGAAAAATTGGAAACTTCAAGTTGACTTTTCTTAAAATTCTGCAAGTTGCAGCCATGTAAACTGTTAATTTGAGAGGAATCACATAGTTTGAGTCTATCTGGCTTAAACAGTGGCATTAATCTCAATTGTTAGCTTGATTTGGACAAACTTAATTCGATTGTGAAGTTGGTGCAATGATTCTCTTTTTTCAGTGCCAGCTATGGTAAATTAGTTAAAACATGCAAAGTCAGTGTGGTCCTTTAAGGGATTATATACCTCTCAGAGCTGCATGTAAAACAAACTACAGAATCAAGACCTATATTTACTGAGAGTCATTTAGAAATTGGATAGACCGCCTGCAGAGAAGCATAAACATCATAATTTACATGTAACTCTGAAATGCATGTTGCATATTAGCATGTCTACACACATGCAGCTACAGAATCTGCAACCGCAAAAAGTCTAAAAAAGCAGGCGAATCCACACAAACACACATGCATGAACACACACACACACACACACACACAACTGTTCTTTGCACCTTCACACCTCTCCACAGATCACATTTCATAGCAACACCAGAAATAAAGTTCCACTGGCAGCGGAGGGCCGCAGAGGAAGAAGGAGGGAGGAAGGAAAACAGAGGAGAAAAAACAGGAGAGAGAGATAGAAAAGAGCGAGATGGAGACTATCGATCGGTTGGAGTTGGCTCAATCTGGGATTGAACTTTATCACAAACGCAGAGCATCGCAGCAGGAAGCTCTCTGATACGCTTCTAAAAGAGAGAACAGAGGAATGTTCACACTCTATTCTTCCTTCGCATCTCTCATTCATTTTCATTTCTCTTTCCACCCCCGGCCGTGCCTTTTTTTTTTAAAGAATTCTTTATGCCTCTTTTTCTTTTTTCTCTCTCTCTCTCTCTTTCTTGGCTCTCACATCTTTCACTTTCTCCCTTTTTGTTGTTTTTTGTTTTTTTTTTTCACTTCTCTGTGTTTCTCAGCGTCTTTTTCTCTCCCTTCTTTTCCAGCGGCTGGCTTATTAGCATTCTCTCTGTACGTATAATTGATTCCTCATGCCTTCCTCTTGTGAAAATGTCATTCATAATTCTGTGTGATAGCTGGCTGGCTGGCTAGTTGGCTGGATGGCTGGCTGACGGAGGGGTTTGGCTGGCTGGCTGGCTGGCTGGCTGGCTGGCTGGCTGGCTGGCTGGCTGACTGTGA
>OMNN01070867.1:0-26667 GCA_900302755.1 Chromis chromis
AGCCACTAGTTACTACAAGCCACTAGTTCCTACAAGCCACTAGTTCCTACAAGCCACTAGTTACTACAAGCCACTAGTGACTACCAGCCACTAGTGACTACAAGCCACTAGTTACTACAAGCCACTAGTTACTACAAGCCCCACTAGTTACTACATGCCCCACTAGTTGTGTAGAAGCGTGTGCCGTTGACAGATGCTTCATTAGATTCTAGTTGCTTACAACAACGGACGTGGACAAACACTTCGCTCCGGGACATAATGAACACTTCACATGTACGTTTTTGCTTTTTACCTCAAGGAGAATAAAGTAGTGTCTGTACTTCCATTTTGAAAACGCCAACTTTCCCTCCAGACTCGCTGCAGCTTTACCTTTGCTAGTTTGGCTGTGTGGGACCGTTGTGTGTTTGGTTTGTGTGTAAACGAAACACTGCCTGTGATTGGTTTAGCGTGAAAGCTTACGCTACCTTAGCCAATCATCATCACCTCCCTCACCAAAGAAAAAAACAGTCTTTCAGCTCCTGTGTCTGAGAGCAAAGTCGGATGACTTCAATGAGTTGCTTTAGTTTATAACGCACCCCATTTAATTGTTGGTAACGGTAACGGTAATGGTTACGGTAACGGTAACAGCGTTGTAACGATGGAAATAGTAATTACTTAAATTACCCGTTACTGAAAAAAGTAACGGCGTAGTAACGGCGTTACTCCCATCACTGATAATATCACAACCTCTATAAAACAGAAAAGTAAATATTAACACTTAATGTGCACTCACTGCAACAAGGCTTTGGTCTTCCGTGTTGGGTCATCTGGACGGAAGTTCTTGTACTCTTCCACCTCCTTCTCCAGAGAGAGCAGCTGACTCTGCAACTTACTGCGCAGACCAGGCAGGGTATCCCTGATGTGGTTCGTCAGTTGCTAAAGACAGATAGAGGTAGTACTATTACTTCGGAGAAACAATGGCATGGTGAAGATCAGATTTCATCATTTAAAATCAAAGAAAAGCAGGTGACAGCAGACCTGGTTGAGTGTCTTTTGTAGATGCGGTGTTCCCATGCGCTCTGCTATGTGTCTGTAGGCAGGGTGGGACAGGAAGAACTTTCTCTCTGCAGCCAGAGCAGCACGGATGTCCTTCTTTCCATCGATGTCTTTCTGACTGCGGTTCACTACACCAATGTAACCTAAACACAGAGACACAAGTAGTCATTCCAGAGTTAACAATAAAGCATGCCAGTGTGTTTTTCCTCAGAGTATTTGTAGGATCCTCACCTCTGCGCAGTGGCAGCAGTTTATTCTCGAGGATGTCCTTTGCATCCGTCCCCTCATCCATCAGGTCCAATTTTGTAATGACGCCAATGGTACGCAAACCTGCACACAATTATGAAGTGTAACTACATAAATTAAAGCAGATTTATTACCTCTCACCATCCTACATGTCTCACAGAATAATACAGAGGCACAGGACTGATGCCCAGAATATTTATATGAGTGTCTTCGACCTTTTCCTGGCAGAGTTAAATAAAGAGCTGTGAAGTGTTGGCAGACAGAAATGCTGCCAAAACCGCAGCAGCAGATTAAATGCGAGATAATGGGTGTCAGACGATGTAATGTTTCATATACTTTTATTGGACTACTGTGTTTGTAGGCCTGCTACGTGCTTACCCTGTGGGTCCACCTCCTTGGCGATCTTCAGAGCATCCGAGTTGGCCAAGTCAGTATTGGCAGGGGTGACCGCCAGGATCAGACAGCTGTCCTTTGTGATGAACTGCATCAGCATATCTCTAATCTGGTGCTCGATGTCTTGTGGCTGGTCTCCTACGGCGACTTTAGTCATTCCCGGAAGGTCGATCAGTGTCAAGTTCAGCACTGAGTCACATGGACAGAAGTCACACAAATTAAAATGCAAATAAATATATGTTTCCACCAGCTGTGCTAAAGTAAACAATACATTCATTCACACAAACAAAATAAACCCTGACATATGGTTGGTGTCAAATATGACAAATCATAAACCTGATTAAGCAGGTGAAAAGAAATGCAGGTAATGATGGATGTGAAACAAATAAATACTTCATTCTTCTCCACAATTTATAATTAAACTGCAATCACTGTAAAGACAACTCACATGCTATTACAGTACTGCTAAGATGTTCTTTTACATATCAAGCTAAAGATTAAATACAGCCGTGTGTATTTTAGATGTCAGCTTCATTTTCCTCCACTTTAATAAAAAACATCAAACAAACATCACCCTCCTCTCTGCATATTAATGAGTGTTTGTGATTGAGGGGCAGAATTCATCTTCTGCTGTTGTCAAACTAATTAGTATTTTACTTTCTCAAAATGACTTCCCTCTGAGGTTTTACTTATAAGTGTTACATTTACTGAAAGAAATAAACATGAAAATGTTAAATTCCTGCAACGGCTCCCACAAGGAGATGTAAATGTTAGTGACAGCCATCCAGCAATGGAGTAGAAAAACATTTAAGACCATCAGAGGAGTGCAGTGCAGCTTTTTGATGTGCTACCAAAACCCAACTGGTGCAAAACACAACAATCTCATTTTCTGGAATATCTTACAAGGCTCTCTGGAAAGCTCATTTTGTAAACAGCAAGAAGTGGATAAGCAAATGTGAATGTCTGTTTTTCTGACTTATCGCATTATTGGCATAGTAGACAGATATTGTTACACAATATTGACCTGACACAGTTTATAGGTATTAAAGAGAAATACATTACAGTATAACGGGTACGGAACAAACCCTGATGGTTGAATATGAACCAAAAGGCAGGCAGTGTTTGTAAATGTGTTTTCAGAAACACTTGTGTTTCTTACCATGTGGGGAGTAGACTCTCAGGTTAATTGGGATGGGAGAGATGCCTTTGTTGGAGCCCGTTATCCTGTCGGTCTCCGCCTCAATTTCCGCCCGCACTTCATCAAAATCCACAAACTTCTTCGCTTTGCAATGCAGGAATTCAGCATATTCTACACACAGAGAGGCGGAGTGCCGCACACAAGGGCGGGGTAGAGGGAGAGAAAAGGACAAAGAGAAAGAAAAGGCAGGGAAGAGAGAGAAAATTAGAATATTAAATTAAAGAGATGACAGGAGCAAATAGCAGACTAGCAATCTAGCTTGAGGCACTGTGACAGAGAGGCCATATGCAGGGCAGCGATGAAAGGAGATGGAGATGTGCCTCGATGTGCACAGGACTGGCATACTCACCTGCTTTATTGTTGACCAGCTGCAAAATAAGAGGTCTGCGGGTAACAATGCCTGATCCACGTGGAAGAAAGTCCCTGAAGGAGAGAGACAAGAGAAAGGACATAAACACCAAACAATGGAGGGCGCAAAATGGACGAAAAGGACAGAAAATAAAGATGAAATAGGGGCATCTCAGGGCAGAGACAGACAAAGTAACAGGACAAAAAAGAATGACACAGACGTACAGACAGACAGAATGTTCAATTATTCATTACACTCAATGTCCATTTCCTCGCAGCATGGCCTCTGCTAAATTGATGGGCACAGGAGATTTTCACGCCTCCAACTTGTCTCACAACAAATCCAATGATAAAAGTCATCTTCTCTCATCATTAGCACTTCAGAGATCAAGTCATGTACACCTACTCTTGCTATTATGGGGAAAATCCACCCAAAAACAGAATTCACAGATGTTATATCTTCAATGTTCTGTACGTCAGTCTACTTTAAATTTATGAAGTCTCCCTCCGCGCTGAACTAAACAGTGTGTAATTATAATGTCATCTAAGGCCAAATCCTAGAGCTGCTAGACACACGATGAATAATTAGACAACTCGTAGGACAGCATCCGCAGTGATCTTACTGTGCTGTGAATACATTTTTTTAATCAGAGCATATATTCAGTTACACTCAGGAAAACAGATCCAGTCTACATCTGCATTAAACTGGGACAAGCATCTTTTGTCTCATTTTTCTAGACCCCCATAACAAACCTTTCCAAACAGCCTCCAAGAGTGTGTAAATCTTAAAACATACAGGTTTCAGTGTGTCCAGGGCAAACGGACTTTCTCCAAAATAATGACGCAAGCCAGCCCACTGTGGGTCAGGAGTGCCAAGGTGTTACAGTTAGGTTAGAAAGACAACCTTTAGCCTCCAGCTAGCTCTCTTTGTGATCATTCATTTAAAATGCTAGTTTAACCCAATACATAGAACAGCTGTTATTGTTAACCCTTCAAGTCCTAGTGCGTCGGCGGCGACACGTTTGGGCAAGCGCACGTTGGAATACTGTAATCACCATTTGTGCTATCGGAAAAAATCCAACGGTTTCTGAAAGCTGAGACGTTGCGCTTTACAGCCAATATTACGGTAATTTCATTCGTGCTCCCCCAGGAAGCTCTCGAAGCAGCCCCCTTGTTCCCACAGAGCGGAGAACTGCCCTGTGTGATCAAAAAAAAGCCGCAAAAAATGTATGCTCAATTTCATAGTTTTTCCCCGATACAACACTAAAATCAAATTCCGTTTTTGTGTTTTTCTTCTTTTTAAACCATCATTACACTCTGATAACAGGCAGTAAATTGTAGATAAGAAGAAGAAGAAGAAGAAGAAGAAGAAGAAGAAGAAGAAGAAGAAGAAGAAGAAGAAACTTAATTAATCCCCGAAGGGAAATTCAGGTAACTGCCAGTCAGATATTGAAAGTTTCTTCTGAAAAAATGGGCACAAGCGCTCACAGTACATTCTATGACCCTTTTGGATTCAAACAAGAAAAAAAGACCAGGTGGAAGCTCGGGTCTTAAAGGGTTAACCTAGATTTATGCTTATCTGGTCAGATTACGTTGCGATTATAAAATAAAGATTTCACCACTGTACCACCGCACCTATGGAAAGACTATTGGTTACCAGTTAGAGTTTATGGGCCACAAATAAATAACTATTTAATCCTGGTTTTGTTGTCTGACAGCACAAAATATGTTTAAAAATACAGTTGAAATCACAATGATTCAACCCCTGCAACCTTCAAGACACTCTAGTTATGTAAATAAAATTGTGGGATTCTTGAAAACATGCAGTCAACCCTCACAATCAATATTTTGTCCATTCCTGATGGGCAAAAGCTTTTTAATATTCCTTGGCTTCCATGCTGCAACTTCTTTCTGTGTGCAATCAAGAATTGAAATGTGATCAGTGTCTTGCTGGCAAGTCCAATGATTACCATGCTTTCATTTACATACTGAGGGCAAAGCCAAAGCCAAAGATGACACACACCATCATATTTAATGCAGCAGGAAACAACCCAACAACACAATGGACCTGCATCCATGCTTGATCACAGGGATAAGCAGAAAGCATGAGTACATTTGTTCCTTCCTTTATTAGGATCTCCCACAACTCTGCGGCAGATCCACATATTTTCCCTCATCTACTGTTTTTAAACATCTGATTGGAGAAGTTTTGCTCTTTGTTTTAACACATCCAAGAGAGGATATATGATGCTACCAACTGGTTTCTCTTGGAACTGGAAATCTTTTTTTCAACCATGTAACAAAACTTGTTTTTTTAGCTTTTGCTTTATTTTGATCTTGAAGCTTGAACACGTGCATAGGCAGCATCTCTTTCTGTATCACAGCTGAAGCAAATCCAGTGTTGTTACAGAGTTCCCCAAAGCTGAATTCTGTTTTGCAATAGGTGCAGACTGCCACTCGGCACAGCAACGGTCTGCAGCTACATAGAGAAGCTGTGGAGCAGCAGGTTAAGGAGGCAACTTTGTGTCATCTAATGATTTCTGCAGCTATACATTTCAAACATCTGCACAACCAATGAAATAGCACGGCTGCTGTATTTCTGTTAATTCTGTTAAATGATGTTAAATGAGTCCAAGCCATGAAAAAAATATTTGGACAGTACCAGGTGTTGGCTGTGAAGTGCAGTTTTGTTGGTTAACTGAAAGGAGGGTGTAAAAAAATGGAGATATTTTTAGGTAATTAAGGTGTAATGATGTGGACAGAAATGGGTGCTTAATGTAGATGTATTGTCTTAGTGTCAATAACCAAATACAAAACCTGTCATCAGAGTCAGAGGCCCATGGTTTCAGCTGGTAAATGTGTAAGGCAAGGCTATGTCAATACAAGAGCTATCACCTATGCTAACGCCTTGACCACACTAGCCTCAAGTTGGAGACTTAACACCGTCTTGCTAGGTGCATATTCTTAGCCACAAGCTTTCATCATGCAAATTGCAAAATGCAATGCAATGCACACAGCGTTTGATGGCAGTAAGCAAGCAACAGCAGATGCTGTGGGTGTCACAGTGCATTATTGAGACACAGGCATACGAGAAATAATGAAAACTTTGTCACAGTTGGCCTGTTTGTTTCTCTTAAAGTGACAGGGTACTTGAGGAATTTTTAACCACATGGCCAACGATGCTTAGTCAGCCTTCAGATGAGGCTCCTCCACCCAGTCATCTGCACTCCCCTACCAATGCTGAATGTCTGTCTGCTGCTCTACAAACATACTACATCTGGTGGTAATCACCAGCCCCGGCCCTAGAATAATTCTAGCAGGGCTGAGCATGTCACTAACCCACATTTTCCTTTTTATCATTATTGCCAGACCTACAGGCCTGAGGGTACTGTGACGGTGCTCAGCCTGCCTGCTGACTTCAGACTGGAAGCAATGTGTCAGCCACAGGACAAAAGAAAAGAGGGGAGCTGCCATGCTACATACTGCTTGCTATTCCTATATTGTAGTCCTGTGGTCAAACAGTGGTGAACATTCTGGATGTTCCCCACTGCAAAAGTCCACAGGTCAGCATAAATTCACAGGTCTGTGGTTCAGCACTGGTGCTGTGTCATGCACATAACATGGAGCATACAGGCATTTGTCCACATGGCGGACAGTATAGAAAGCCCTGGATGAGGTTTGGGAGCAAGACAGGAGGGGGTTAGAGATAAAGAACTAAACCACTTGAAGCTGTGGGGAAGGACGGGCTGAACAGATGTTGATGCTGCTCAGAGATCACAACAAAGATAACTTTGTCAAAAAAACTAATGTAGTGATGTTACAGGCCCCTCTCCAGTTACGGGTCACTCTCACTGGCTTCTCAGCACTCAAACACCACCTCCCTGGCTCAACAAGTGGCTACTGGTGAAAGATACACAGCAACATAATGAAGTGCCAACAATGTGTGGCTGAAAATAAATACACACAAGTTGTTCGATCAACGTGCGCTTTTGAGAGGATGTAAAGCGAGGACAGAATCGAACCATTCAATCCTCATAGACAAGATTGGATAAGCAGCAGTGGCATATTGAAAAGAAGCAAGAGGCCAGGATTCTATTATTGATGCGCTGTAAATGATAGACGAGGCTGAGCAGATTGTGTATCATTTCATGCATTATGCATGGCCAAGCAAAGAGCATCAGTCTGTGAGCCTCCCTCTTCCTAACACAAGAGAAAGCTAAATCAGTCGAGAGTAGAGCAGGGAGAGAACGAGAAAGCCAACTCCCCTCCCCCTGCCTCTACAGCCTCTGCCTCCTCCAAACAGGCAGAGCAACTCTGAGGAGCCATAGCCCACAGCTGATCCTCCTTTTCCTAAAGTCTAAGAGGCTGGCAGGCGTCGTTTTCAAACATGGAAACTGGTGTGTGAATTCTGAGGTCATAGCAGGCTCTCACGGTAGGGCACAGTACACAAAAATGGTGTGTGTGGTTTGGTAGGACTTATTCCATGGGCCTGTAGTGGCGGAGGACGTATAATTATGGCTACCCGCATTCCCGCACCACAGTCTGTCACTGTGGGTACCAAGAGGTTTCGCAAGGCAGCAGAGCCTCTTCAAGCACTACCAAAATCCAACTGCTTAGCGGAAAATCCCCTCCATCTCTGCCACTCAGCTGTCTGTGCTTTGTCCTCAGTGATGTCTGCTGTGCTGCACACAACTACCAACTAACTGGTGGATATTTCTGTTCAAAGTTGATGAAAAAGAGAAGGCAGCATGTATACTGAACAAAGAGATTTTATGCCAACATGGGCATATTTTGGTAAACGTGGAATTAGAGTAAGGCTGACACTTTGAATTCTTTATCAAGGGTAAAAAACTCCTGGTAGTCTATTTGCCAGTGATGTGATAACAACCTCCGCCCAGGCCAGCTTGCCGAGCTTGATATGATATCTTTACTCCCAACTGGGACAATGAAGCACAGAGCACAAGCATGCATGCTATAATCTATGGACAAGTACAAATAACCCTGAAAGGTTAGCCTCAATTCTATTTGTTATAATTCAGCAGTTCTTACCCCTACAGATAATTAATGGATTACTTTATTCTTAACCTTTGACCTTTGCTGTGTAATTTTCAGCAGCTGATGACTCAGGAAAAATTATCATGTTTTATGGAGCTAATATGATAATGGTTCTACTATATTTAGTTTTGTCTGCCAGAAATTCCACAGTGAAGCAATACGCACAATGTAAGGACCGTGGTGGTGATGTGTCTGACAGGGCAGAAACATTATTGTTATTAGTTACACCTGCATCTGTCATTAGAAAGATTTATTAGGTATCAAATGCTTGGCATAAATGCATACACAGCAGGTTTTTAGTGTATTCACAGTAAGTTTAATATGTCAGTAAAACCTGGAGTCCTTCATTAAGTTGCCTTGGTGCATATCTAAACAAGGAAACAACCCTACCAACAGAATGAAACACTCACAAATATGTGATGATGTTGAGTCACAGTGATTTAATTAACTCCTGTGCTGGTCTCTTGTAACAAATTTGTAGGAAACAGAGGCCCAGATCACATCAACAAGATGGGTCGCACAGAACAGTGAGCAATCTTGCCTGGGATGAAAAACAGGCCTGTGACAGCTGACAGACTGTAACTACAGCAAATATGGTCTAGCCCTACTGTTCTTTTCTCCACCATAGTCAAGAAATGTACAGCAGAAATTGAGCAACACCAGACATCTATAATGGGATGGCTGAACATTTGCCAGTTTAACAGAGTGAAGCAGCAAGTTTGATCACTTGGTATCCCTATCAGATCATGACGTCACGCCTGAAGCTAAAGCGGGAGACGGGAGGAGGAGCATTCCTGCTCCGTGTCTGAATCATACAGCGACTGAGATGTGACTCTTCCCAGCATTATGTGACTGTTTCTATTGTTGATGGTTGTGCAGAAAGTAAAGGAGGGATTGTTTTCATCCCTGGGGACACGGGGATGGAGACAGCCTTTCACACACATAACATGCGCCTCACCAAAGAAAAAGATCTCAGCCACTGGGGAAATGATACAGCACCCATTACTGCCAGCACCAGCAGCTCAGTGCTCAGTGCTGATAGCTAAAGCCAGTTGTCACAACAGACAGTTTGCAAATGAATTATCCTCCTAGTTTTGCATAACAGGTGAATGAAAAACATGGTTTGAGGTATCGGCCACTCCTGAGCTCAAACAAGCCCTTCGATCAACAATGAGTCACGAGCGCGCCTGTTGCTATAGTGATGTGCAGCACCTCCCAAGTGCTTCCAGGTTGAAGTAAGAACTTATATACTTGAACTTATAGGTAAGGGGTTGACTTCTACCGCTCCAGACTGTGGGCCCTCAAGTTCACGGCAGCAACAGGCGTACAGAGTAGCTGCTCTACTTTATATCATTAACTCTCAAGTGCACTACTCACATGCTTCATGAAAGGATGATCATGCTCAAGAGCCCGTGCCACAGCAATGCTTGAGTAACTTTAAATGGACGGGTGTCTTAGTGCTGTCAACAGGCAGAAAGCGGAAGGCCAGCATATGCTGTGAAATCGAGGTCACCATGAAATCTCTCATGTTAATTGCAGCTGATATATGTCAAGTGCTCTCACAGCACCAACTCCCGCTGAATTGAATTAATGTGCACTGAGTGGTAGTCTAATCTGCAAGTGTGTTCTTGCCTGAGAGTTGTTAGGACACGCTCTTGCCAGTGTGTTTACAATCAAAGATGTGTGCATGCCATCTTAATAGCCAACGTGCTTCCTGTATTCCGCCGGCTGGCCTGCGTGCATTTGTGATTGCTGTATGGGTTGGGTTAGACACTGTGCGTCTCTCAATGGGGTGGAAACCTGCTAAACAAGCTGCTTTAGAGCAAGCTTGTTTTGTTTCTTTATCTGCTGGGTGATCTCATTCTCTGCTGATGTGGGAGAGGATAACAGGACCAGCCTGTTGAGGAGCACCATAGCTTAAAGCTCACGCCTCAAAGAACGAGGAGACGTCGGGCCTATTTCCCCAATTTCTCAACTTTGTCCAAAAACAGAAACAAAAGAGGAAGATGATAAGGGAAGTTGTGTCTGATACAGATGTGAGCTCGCTGAGAAAATGTCAGTATTTTGATGAGAGAAAGGAATTCATTACATAAAATACACCAGAGACAAATTCAGCTGCGAAACTACACGTCCCTAATGAAAGGCTCTTTCTGCCTACACTGCTTCAGCCTAGGAGACTTCCCAATTACATATTTGCGTTCCCACATCTAAAACAGTACACATGCAAATCAAACAACAAACTCTTATGTGAGTCAATAAAACTCCATTTAACAGCTGTAACAATTATTGGCAAACGCAAATCCTGCAGGACTGTCTGGGTGTGGCCTGGAATTATAAATAGAACCTAATGAAACACTTCTTATTCAGACATAAAGACAAATAGATGGATTACAACAGAAGATTGTCTGGCTATGACTTACTAAAGATAGAGTGCCACAATGTGCAACTGACAAAAACAAACCTTTAATTTGTTAAACATCCTAATTTGTCATGTCCAAAATGAGGTTGTAAAGAGATATTCACTGACAAAATATATATTTACTGACGGTATTTGAAGACATAAATACTGTGTAAATGAATGGCAATGATAAGAGGACATCCCCTATGCAACTAGGGTCAAACAGCTACACTTAAACCTTCTGAAATAATAGTTTTCCTCATTTACATTAAACTCCTTGACTGCCCTACTGGGTTGCCACGTTAAGAGCGTATCTACGTCTGGTTGTTGAACCTGCAGCTACTTTACACAATCAAGGCTGGTTTACGACAAGTACGTAACATAATATTGACGTTACGTACTGACAAGGTAACAAACGTTAGCCTAGCTTTATGGTGAATGCCACTTTCAAATTAATACACAATCAAAAACTGTTTGAGAATGCACTTGAAACTAATGATAAGTGATAACTGCAACACTTTACTAACTCAGTTAACCATTAGCACTTACCTGCCAACAAAATTTTCTAAGACCGAGCTTTTTCCGGCGCTCTGTCCACCGACCACAGCGATCTGAGGAAGGTCTAAATTACAACTCTGGCCAATGGAGCTGAAAGCGTCTTGAAGCTTGTTGATCAGGGGAATCAGGTCTTCCATGCCCCGGTTCCCCATGGCTTCGTTAGCTCGGAGAGCCCCTTCAACACAACGCAGACCAGAGGCTGTCGCTAGCCGCGCTAACTAGCTCGATAACGTTAGCTTAGCAGCAAGGTGCTCTCGGGTTACTCTGAAGTGTTGCGCTCCGCCGTTTCAAACAGCCCGAGCGTTTACTCTCTCTTTGAATACTTGAGTGGTCACCGGTGATGCACTTCACACTAATATCATTTCGTGTTCTTTTGAGCACATTAACTAAATACTCAGTCAGTCGAAACGGACGGAAAACTCGCAAAACAAAACTTCCTCTACACAAACACCATCCGGTCAGAGGAGACGACATCCGATCAAAACCGGTGAATGTAGACCCGCCTCTTGTCTAGAAAGCCAGGCAGTTTATTGGCTAATTTCACTGTCGCTCCACTCTGACGTGATTTGATTGGCTATATAAAAGGCGTGTTCCTCAAAAGAAACAGCTCGTTTCTAATTGGTCGAGCCGATTGTCATTTTCAACCCCTCCACGTCACATGGTCATTCAAACATGGCTGCCACCATAGAGTGTGGAGCTGTTACAAATACTTCAGAAAACAACATGTCCGTAAAGAAAGCTCTGTCTGTAGCTTCTCCCCTCACTCTGCGGATTGTTGCAGAGTGCCCGGTGACCAAAGCGAGAGTTTGTGATCTCATACTGCCACACTGCGCCGTTAACACCCCGGTTTTCATGCCTGTCGGTACTCAAGGGACCCTGAAGGGAATCACTGTGGATCAGCTGGAGGCTCTTGGCTGTCAGATTTGTCTTGGAAACACATACCACCTTGGAATGAGGCCGGTAGGCAATGCTGCATTAACAGTAGTTCCGTTCACATTTGTAATTTACCAGGCTTGACCAGTGGCTGTCATAAAAACTTACTTTTTTAAGGTGTTTTTCTGCTTCAATTCTGCTGCCTACAGGGACCTGATCTGATCGAGAAAGCCAATGGTTTGCACGGGTTCATGAACTGGAAGAGGAATCTTTTAACTGTGAGTGCAGCTTTGCTTTCCTGAGTCAAACATAGATGACAAAAGAGTTGAAAGCAGGGAGAGTTTTATCATTCACTGAAGTGCAACAGGTGGCTGATGAGCTCTGTGTTTCTTTTCCCACTGCTTACAGGACAGTGGAGGGTTTCAGATGGTGTCTCTTGTTGAACTCTCCGAGGTCACCGAGGAAGGCGTCAAGTTCAAGTCACCCTATGATGGCAAAGAGATCCTACTGAGTCCTGAGAAGTCCATCAGCATACAGAACAGTCTGGGTCAGCAGAGAGCAAGATAGTTGAATCCGTGTTAAATAACAAATACTGTAACCTTTCCTTTTCAGTGGCTGACTGACAGCATCTCTGTGCTTTTTGTGTTCTTCTAGGGTCAGACATCATGATGCAGTTGGATGACGTCGTCAGCAGTACTGTGACGGGCCCGCGGGTGGAGGAGGCCATGCACAGATCCATTCGGTGGCTGGACCGATGCATAGCAGCCAATAAGAATCCACACAAACAGAACCTTTTTGCCATCATCCAGGGAGGACTGAATTCAGAGCTGCGCAAGGCCTGTCTAGATGGTAAAAACTCCAGTTTGTCTCTTAATACTGCTATTTACAAGCATGCTGTATAATTGGATTATATTTGGAGAGGGCCTGAAACTCCAAAATCTAATTATTTCAATAATTGGGAAAGTAGTCCCATTAATTAAGACATTTACACAACATATTTCTCTACTGCATCCATAAATGTGAATAAGAAGTCAACAAGTGGCAGGAAACTTGGTCAACATGTCAGGAAGTTCTAAATTGATCTGACAATTTCAAATCTTAAGGTTAGAGCCCTACAATATTATGTATTATTCCAATTTAAATATTAAGGTTGAGACCCTACAGTATTATATACTATACAAATATACATGATATAGACACAATATAGAGAGAGATTGTTGAAGCAATATTATAGTGACTTTAGATGTTGTTTTTTCCATCCTGTAGAAATGACCAAACGTGATGTTCCTGGTTTCGCCATTGGAGGATTAAGCGGAGGAGAGGAGAAGGATGATTTCTGGCGAATGGTCACGCTGAGCACCGACCACCTGCCGCGAGAAAAACCTCGCTACCTCATGGGTGTTGGGTATGTTTGCCTGTATGCACTAAAATTCATCATGATACTTGTGCTGTTATTGGCTATAGGGTTGTTAACTGACATAACAATTTGTGTGGTCCTCACATGCTGTAGGTATGCTGTGGATTTGGTGGTGTGTGTTGCTCTTGGATGTGATATGTTCGACTGTGTCTTCCCAACCCGCACTGCCGTAAGCGCTCTTTACCTCACAGCAACTGAGAAATCCCTTTACAGATCGTTTAGGAGTTATAATCCATATCACAAACTGTTTCCTTCTTCTTCCTTCAGAGGTTTGGCTCTGCTTTGGTGCCTTGGGGATCTCTCCAGGTGAAACAGAAGCAATATGCTAAAGACCTCCAGCCCATAGACCCAGACTGCCAGTGTCCCACCTGCAAGAGGTAAGTCGACAGCAGGTCATTATTGCACCAGATTTGTCCTTATCATGACAGAAATGGAACCTTTAGAGCGGTTTAGTGCCCAAGAAGACCTCATTTCGACTATGATTATGATTTATTTATTTTCAGGCGATGAAATCTCACTAATAAAATATTCAATTAGACTACCTTAAAAAGCTACTTTGATTTGACTTGGCCCAATAGTGTGTTGTGAGACGAGGTTGCTTGAAATGTGTGGATATGCATATTTTCTCTGGACTCTGGTGTGATTAATATGCCTGTTTTCTATTTCAGACATAGTCGGGCTTACCTGCATGCTCTGTTTAAGAGTGACACTGCTGCCATGCATCACATCACCATCCACAACATTTCCTACCAGGTTGGTATTAGGAAAATCTTTTATGTACTTGACTTGACTGATAAATCCCTGCAGTATGCTACCAGCATGCTGTAGTACTTTCTCTTCTGTGCTTCAAAGGAGCTGAAATATCCAAAAGGCACTTTCTGCATATATTGAATACGATTCATTAGTTCATTAGTTTCCTATATCTGCCATCCTGACTCTGGGACATATCAGCTCTAGCTAGATATCAACGTAATTGGCTTCGTAATGTGTTTCAAAGTCTAATTGCTCCCACAGAAATATGATAGAAAATGTTCAGCTTTAGCATGTGGCATGATTATATCAGCTCCTCAGACATGGCCATCAAAATCTTTGGTACTTTCTGTACAACCAGTAGCACAAACTTTCTGTGGTGCTCTGACATTATCAAAACAACAAAAAGTCCCATCTTGTGACAGATGTGTCCCAAAATATGATAATCACGTTAGAAGACCATAACAGACACTGTCTGGTTATGCAACCTGTTAATTTAATGATTCTTTTTTTCTGAAGGTTTTTGTTCATTTTTTTTCCTTTAAGCCACGGTGGCTCAGGAATGATGATCATCTATTGCTTTGATTTAGACTTTAATGTCTTCTCCAGTATTGAATGGATTGCTGTGAAACATTAATATATTACCTTAACCTCCTGCTATGACAAAAAAGGTTGCCTCAAAACAAGCGTGCTCAGAGCATCCTGGCCTGTAGCTGACCTCATATACTCTGAAGGTGAACACAAGAAGATGATTTCCCACTGGAGATCAATAGTAATTCCATTATTTTTCCTCAATTCATCAAACATTTCTCCTTGCAGCTCACCCTGATGCGCTCTGTGAGACAGAGCATTGTGGAAGGCCGCTTCCCTGCGTTCATTCAGGCGTTCATGAAGCGGATGTTTCCCTCCCGTGACCAGTATCCCAGCTGGGCTGTGGACGCTTTAGCTTCTGTCAACGTCACACTCCAGTAGAACCTGGAAGGCAACTGTGAACTCTGAACGGAGATAAATGTCAGTGACTGTATGATTTTATACCTTTTTAAATAATCTTTTTAATGGATGATGTTTTTTCTCTTGTCTTTGTTTATACTTGTATATGCATTGCTGGTTTGGTTGGAGATGAGGAGAATGGCTTTTGATCTGTGGGGATAAAGCCTGATTGTCTGTTGCTTACCCAGCCTCTGCAAATTGTCCTCAGAGTACATATTATGATAATGTGAGACTGAATGGGGTTTAAATGAGGTTTGAAACACATGAACTATATCTGATATGCTCAGACATTTTTTGTTGTTACCATGGCTACACAGCTCGGCCCACCCACTTGAAATGAACTGTTTTTTCCTTCTTGTCAACCTCTTTCATTTTTTCACGGTTACTTGTAATACAGAGACATTTCTTCTTCTTGTTTTTTTGTCAACGGGCACAATGTTTGTCACTGTTTATCTACTGTGGTGTTTTAAACTGCATCCTCACTGACTGGTTGTTGTCAGATGACTGTTTTGAAGAGGTAAATGAATCCAGCTCATTACAGATTGTGTGTTTGCATTTTGATGTCCACCAGAGGGCGAAATAGATACAACCACAGCAAAGACCAACTGTAAAACTGAATGATATGTTGTATAAGTTTCCTCAAAGAGTTTAAAGCAGTCTCAAAGTAAAAGTAACATACACATACAGTGAGATTAGGCATCTGAGCAGACATCTAGGAGAAAGCACTGGTATAATCCAAACTCTTTCTTGATAGTATACATTTTCCTTGAGGTCTATTGTCTTTTTTTTTTTTTTTAATCAGTTCAAGAGGCAATAATCCTTTTCGATCCTCTGAGTACAGGTTTTGTTTGGAGCTTACAGATGTGCTGGTTCATCAAAGCTCGGTTGTGGCCTATTAATATTAATCAATGGAAGTTAATTTGAATAACACCTGTTGTCTGTGGCTTTGAGTCAACAGTCCTCTTAAGCAGCCCATTTGAATTTCATTACCCCCTCTGTTCTGACCAGAGGCTCTACAAGATTAAACCTGTGACATACACTGAGTAGCGGGCAAATTAATACACAGCACACAAGTGCACTTGTGCATTAGAAATAGTGGGCTTGTTGCTTATAGTGCTTATACCCTCAATTACAAGTGGTTATTAATTAGTTACAGTGAGGACTACATGTAATATTCATAGTGAGGACTGCTGCAGATTCCATATGTGACCTTTTGTAATTTTAAATTATAATGGCACAGATTCAGAGAAACTTAATTGTTTTTTTTTTCTGCCTCCTTTGCTTTGATTGGTTCTTCTGATTATATTTAGCATATGGACTCATGATGAGAGAGCAGCAGCACTCAGAGCTCAGCTGCAAGCCGTGTAGAATCGTGTTAAGTGTCTGAAAATGAATATGCACGACGTCAAAGCGTTGCACTAAATTAAAATTGGTTGTGTTCCTCCTGTGTGTCTCAGCAAAGGCAGTGCCCAACATGGCAAATGTGTCTCCTTAAGCTGAGTGTCAAAGACGTTTGAGGGGAAAAACCCAGATAAAATAGAACCATGGAGACATAATAAATAGCCTCTTTATAGTCTCACGATAGAGATCCGCGCAGGTCTCCTCAGTGTAACACACATTTCAGGGGAGGTGTGTGTGTGTGACAGTTTTATTATCAGTCAGCACTGCATAGAACATTGCGCTCATAACGCAGTGCAAATGGTGACGCTCATTATTTACTGTTATAGTGTTGTTCTAGTCTGTTTGTATTTTTTTGTTTTTCCTTCAATGAAAAGTGGCCGCACTGTTCCCCAGCGCTCCATTTGCAGTAAGTGCGTCCATGTGGAGCTCAGGCGGGGAGGATGCTGGTGTTAAAAGAGACAAACAGTTGCTCTCCAGCTGTCACCGTAAAAGTGGAGCCTCCCCTATACGCACCGACGGATGAACATCCTCGACCTGTTGCCTCGGTGTGAAGCAAGAAAAGTAGAGCTGCATTGTGACGGCGGCGAAATCAGAGAGAAGTTCGTTTTCCCAGCACAGGAGGGAGGTCGAAGACGGTGCCATGAGGTGTATCAATGAGCTCGTTATTGATTTACGCTTTGAATAGCGGAAGGAAGAGGAGCGGAGTTGGTTTTGGAGGGGACGACCTCCTCGGTGTGGAGGTGCGGTTTGCGGTGGTATTTGTCTCTGTCTTTGGGTTTTGAAGGAGGAGGACCATGGTCGAACTGGAGAAGGAGGTGCTCCCGCTGCCCCCTCGGTACCGGTTCCGAGACCTGTTGCTCGGGGACTGGCAGGCCGACGACAGGTAAGAATGCAGGTACTTCGTAGCGTTTTTACGCACGGCGCACAGAATCCGTTGCGCATCGGTGCGCCATGAGAGCATCTTATCACCCGGTCTGGTAAAAGTACACATTGTTTTTGCATTCTCTCTCTCTGATTGTAAGGATTCAGGTGCATGAGTGTGTTGGAGCTTCTTTTTTTTCCCTCTCAGCTGTGCAGTTCTGTTGTAATGGATGCTGCAACAGGTCCGTTTCTCTGTGTGCGCAGCGGCGACTGTTGCTAACACACACAAATATGTTCAGTAAACAATAAGATTAAAATACTCAAAAGAAACAAAATATCAAAACACATTTATTACATTTATTTTCTTATTATGCAAGAGGAGCATCTGTGTAAATGTGCACACTTGAAACATCAAAAATTCCTTTGGTGGAATCCATCAGGATGGAGAAGAACAAGCAAAGAGGCTGATACCTGCAGTATTATCTGTTTATGTTATTCCTCAGATTTATAGTGGAACGTCAGCCACCTGGATGGGCTATTGCAAGTGGGTGCTCTCAGTAACTGGCAATTAACCTTTACTTACACTCCATTTGCAGGGCTGTATATGCATTGCTTAATTTGGCTATTTCATTATATTGTCTAATGGAAAACCTTAACCTCCATTTCATGCCTGGTGTCTCTTGTTGCTATGTGGAAATGAGGCCCAAAACACTTGCATTTGGACTTGAGTGGGTGTTTCAAATCAGATAATTGGGGAAACTTGCAATTGGAAGCTTGGAAGAGATGACCGATCCAAGTCCAAAGACTGCCAACATTGATTACAGAGACACAGCTAATGAATTGTTCGTGGCATGTTATAGGGGCCTGAGCTGTCAATTATACTTATGATATTGCTGAACCATATTATAAAGCACCTAGAACTGTCCTTTTATGCGGTCTCTCTGTAACCCTGACCTCTGTGAGGATCATATTCTGCGCAGTCAAACCCTAAACAGGCCTTCTCACTCTGGTCATGCTCTTTTGGCCTTCTGTAATTCGTCGGCTATTGCCCAAGGACTAATGTTCCAGTGCGGTGTGACCTCGGTCACCTGATTACAGAGGTTTTGCTGCTTTTTTTTTTCTTGGAAGTCCACGAGACACGAAAGGACCTTTTATAGTCCAGGTACCTGAACCTCTGTAAGACTCAATAGAAAAGAAAACAGCTGATGACAACGGAGTGGATTACTTCACCAAATGAATACGGCGTGAACAAAGTAGATGTATCGTGTTGTTGCCACAGATATGCTGCAATACCTTGTAAACACTTGATGTGTGTTATTGTTGGAGGGATATCCTTACATCAATCACTGTGAGGGCTCTGAAAGGAACAGAGATTCTCATTAATGCTGTGTGTTCTCATTTGTCACAGCTGCAATCAACAGCACACACATTCTACTTTTTTTTAAACAGAAGATATACATGAATAATGAGCACAGATAGAGTAGAAAATTGAGTCCTTTGTGCCGGTGATGTGTGTGTTTGTTTGGCACTCTTTACAGCTCTGTGTGCCTGAGCATCTGAATGCACGAATGCTTTCATGTACAAATGTTCGGAGAAGAAAGAGCGGTCAGGCAGAGGGGTCAAGATGCTGATCTTGGTGCCCACGGAGTATTAGCGGCTATGAAATAGACTGATTAGAAGGAAAGCACGAGCTGCGATTGATAATGACAGAGGGCTTAATTACAGCTGAATCACAGAGAGTTTGTCCGCCACTGTCCATAAATCCAAGAGTAGCCTTACTCATTACTATCATCCCCGGAGAATCAGACACTCCCACCGGGCTCAGGAGCACAGTACGACCACATCCGAGCTCCAACGTACTTTTCCCGCACATCAAAATCTCAACATGTGTACGCATAAGTTATCTCCTTGACACATATGGCTTCACTCTGCTCTGGAAGGAACATACCCTATAATCTCTCCTCTGTCACACTCCGTGGGCCTTTTGCTCTGTCCTCCTCTCCTCTCTGCTTGCATCCCTCTGGTTGCGTTTGTGTGTGTTCACACGTCGGCCTAATTTAACATCCACCCCCCCCCTCCTCCTCCTCTGCCCCTCTCCTCTACATCTTAGTTCTGATTGAAGTGCCTCCAATACCAGGCTTTCTCCCCTTTCAAGACCTCTCCTGTAACTCAGCGGAATACATTTTACTGTAACCACTGAAAAGCCCTTAAGTGAAGACATTTCCAGTGCAGACGTTTAAAGATGGGGAATTGATTTAATAAATTATTTCACACACAGGGATCTCCTATCTTCCTGATTGTACAATTACTGCAACCTGTGGTGATTTTTTTTCTACTGCTGCCAGTACTTTTAGAAGTTTATTTTTGGCCAAAACGTACAAAACTGCAAGCGGATTCGATTTTGTTTTCCACGGTTAAGCATTGGCTAATTTTTTGACAAATTGGAACAAACAGAAATTCAATTTGGCTCAGTTTTCTCTGTTCTAACTGAAAGAAGAATTCGTTCTCAGGCTGGACTTGAGAATATGGGTCTGCTATCAGTTTTGGTTACAGCAGCCAATTATTATCTTTGTAGTTGCCCATAAACTCATAACGTTATTCAAGATTGTGCCTGGTGACGGATCGATGAGTAAATATGTGTCCTTCTGTTAGGGAAATATGTCAAAGACGGAGAAGCAGGAACGTTTTAATGCCACTGTTCTCATTACTCCGACACCATTTATAGTTTTTGGCAGTGAGTCAGAGGCCTCTGTTTTGAGAAAATGCCAAATGACTAAACAATTAAATACAGATCTTTTGCAGGCTTATAAGGATTTTGCCAGTCAAAGGAGCTGTCTGGTTGCCTAAAATTAACTTGATAATGAGCCCTGAAATTGATTTATTTTTTTTAGTTTGGTTGCTGATTATGAAGTTAAACATTTACAGAAAGTGGTCTCTCCTATTTCCCCATCCTCAAAGCATTTTATTGATAAATGAACCCCTTTTACACATTTTGAGAACTGTCAAAAGAATGCAATTTTCTGGTATAATGCCCAGCGATTACTGTGTTCTAGCATTGCAGAGCAATATACCGCTCTTCCCAGAGCTGATAGCATGGTCATAACAGGCTATAAACACACACACGACTCCCATTACAGCTCTGCTTGAATGACTAATTTGTTAAAAGTGAATTGAAATACAACAGAGTCTCCACAGCTCCACAATAGACAGCCTCAGTGGGAGCATTCGTCTGAGTCCAGGATTACCATACAAATGACAGCCTTTTGTCCTTAAAACAATCTCTTACTGGCTGTCGCCTCCACATCTTCTCTCGCTCAATCTCGGTCTCGGCATACCCTCTGCCACCCTTTCTCCCCGTGCTCCCATTCCCTCTTCCTCCCTCTTAATTCTTCCTGTCAAGGCTTAATCTAGTGAGGCCAATGTAGAGCATGATCCATCAATATTGTCAATATTCATGCCAGTTAGTTTTACTATGCTCTGACTTGGCAATGAGGTGGGTGCCAGAGTTCTTCACAAGCCTTCCGGAGCTCATGCAAGTTTCAGTCGCATCATTAATAGCTTAGCTTAGAAAGCAGATAACTATCTCTGTCCAGAATTGTGGATTCATGGAAGTGTTATATGCGTCATGTCTACTTCTGCAGAGCTGGAACCGGAATAAAGGAGGTTCTTAGCAGTACAGATTGCTTGTATGATGGACAGAGTCGCTCTGTGAAAAGGTGATTTTGATCAGATTTGAGTCTGGATGAGATGGAAATGGGGTGAAGAGGGAGCAGGCACATCTCGTAACCTCATTCATAAGTCCTGAGCATGTCCTGCACATAATATTGCCGGAAAACATCTGGAGTTAAATCAATTTCAAAAACAGTGGCTCATGAAAATTAATTGGGGGGGATCTGTGTAGTTAATGGGAAGCTTGGGGCATAAAGTGCACTTGGCTAATAAAACCAAAGAGCATCAGATAAATGTCTCTTTTTTAGTAATTAAAAAGTCTACTAAAAATGACCTAATTAATACTGGCAAAGGGGAAAGGTTGCTAGTTGTGCTTAACACTGAGGGCATGTTTGAGGGCACTGAAGAATGTATGTGTGTACCTTAGAAACCTCTGCATCCTGCAAATATATTGTGGATAACTAAAAATAAATATACAGTAAGGATACAGACACATTAGATATTTATGAGCTGCATCCTTTTTCATTTAATTTCATGATGAGCAATAGCCCAAGGCCAGAAAGAGAACAGGGCCAGTGCCGGATGTGTCTCTGGTGGTCATTCAGACTCGTGATTCTTCTATTTGCAGGGGCCTTTTTGCAGCCACTGGGCCTTAATAAGCCAGATATTGAATTCCCAAACCAACCTTTCAGTTCTAGATGAGCACTGTCAACACTTAAGAGCCTTCCTGCTGTGGACACTAACGCAGCCATGAGGCTAACTAGCCTTGTGCCCGGCCACTTTTGGCTCTCACGGTGTTCAGTGTTGCTGAAAGGCCCTGTGGCATCAGAGTGGGGGCAGGGAAGCTGCTGTGCCACACCATTATTGGGGGATCACAAACACAGTTGTCCACTGATTGCGGCTCCCCTATTCCCAAACTATGTTAGCCTAACACACCGCAGGAGTTGCCTTTCAAATCCAAGAGTCCCCGGAGACAACTAGGACAGACAGTGGAGACGGTTCCTCTCATGTTACACTACTTTTGCATTGGACGTCATCCTCAAAGGGATTATTTAAAGACGACTGTGAAAAAGATTCATATCTCACGTTGATGTAATCAAATATAAAATGTCGGCGCGTACCAGAAGCTAATGTAATCTTAAGGGACGGGGGAGATAGGATGTCATAGGGTGGCTTTTAATGGGGTTGTGCACCAATTCAAGCCATAAGTAGTTTCATGATGGGAGTGATGCTTTTATCTGTGAATACAACAGATGAAAAATAACTTTCACTGGAGCGACTGTTGTTCTTGCGGTAAGCAAAGTGCGTTAATGTGTCCGCAGATGCTCCGATAAGCAACGAGCAGTGAATGATCATCTCAGGAAAGGGTGAGGCAAAGCTGGTTACATCAGGGAGCAGGGGTGGCTGGAGCACTTCCTCTGATGATGTATGGAAAGTTTTAATCCACTGGAACCCAGAGGTTGTTTCAGGAAATGGTTCAGAGAAAATGCTACAGCACATGCTTATTCACTGTCAATATACTGTGGGATACATTACACATTTCTCGTAAATGATGGAAACGTTTTTTTTTCCTTTCTTTTTTACTGCTGTGCTTTGCCCTGGAGTCTGCGCAAATATGTAACTATAATTTGGTCTTGACACTGGTTGGTTTTCCTCTTAGTTATGCACAGATGAAGAAACGAGGTGAAGGAAGATTCTTTAAAGACACGATTAAGCAATTATGAAAGTACTCGCTTGTTTCATTGGACCATTAAAATTAATTCTGTGGCAGCAGCGAGTGGAATTACAAAAGAAAAATTGGCATTCATCTCTCATCTCACTCTTCAGTCAGCATGAACCCTCGTATTGTAAGTCTTAAAAGAAAAAGTGTGGCTTTTACCTGAAGAAATGGATTTTTTGTTCGGCTGGGATATGTACACACTTTCTCATTTCTTCTTTCTTCTTTTTCCCTTACCACCTGCCGTAAACTCTGTCTAATGTGTGTGACGGTTGTGTATCTGGGTCAGGGACAAGCTGTCCTGTCGGCCATTGGCTGGATGAGACAGAGTACACCTTGCCTTTCCTAAGATGTTAGAGCAGCCCTGTGGTGAAGTGCAATTTATTTGCCTCTTGCCATCCTCCTGCCGTCATTTATAATCTCTCTATATTATCGTGACATGTCTCTATCTTTTGTCCTTTTGCCCCAAAGGATGCCCTGTTCACCCGTTCATCTTAACCAACAAAGTTGAGCAATTTTCTTCAAACTGTTTTATAATCATCAGCATTTCTCCACTGAATGGTTCTCCAGAAGCCCCATGTTTCTATCAATCAATAGGAACATCTTTTCTTCAAAAATAATGTTTGTGTACTGATGTCAGCCTCCTTTATAAGATTAAAAGCGTTTTTATTTATCCTGGCTCTTACCTTTCCTTATCTGTGCAAGAGTTTTGTGAAGTAAATGGCAGGACAGTTAGAGCAGAGCCTGTAATGTTGATCAATTACATTTTCCATTAAAGAAATCTATTAAATAAAAGTTGTTTTTTTTAAACAGAAATTTTTAATTTGTCAGATTATGGTATAGACAATATTTTGGAACCATTTTTAACATTCGATCCATAACATTTAGAGTGGACAAATTGGAAAATTAGAAACCGGTGGAGTACATCAAGGCTCCATTACAGTGCCTTTTATTTTCTTGTTTAAGCTCCCTTTAGGCTCTATATTCCACAAAATATAGCATCCTTCCACTGTTACGCTGATGACACACAAGTATACCTGCATTTGAATCCAGACAGCTCCTCATCTGTCACCTCTACCCTAACCTGCAGAAGGTGAAGTGCTGGATGGCCAAAGACCGTCTTTAGCTAAATGACAATACGACAGAAGTTGTTTTTGCTCCCCGTGACACCACAGTGACCAGCCACTCAGGGCCAATCTTCATAACCATGCAGGAATCTTGGTGTCGTTTTTGACTCTGTACTGAAACAGAATAACTGTGGTAAAAGCAAGCTATTTTCAGCTGAGGAACATCATTTGTCTGAATCCCATGAAAACTGTGATCACAGCATTCATTTCCTCAAGGCTGGATTACTGTAACTCTTTGTACCTGGGTATCAGCCTGTTCTCACTGTCTTGTCTGCCGCTGCTGCAAGACACCAGGTACCTAAAAAAAAATAAAGCATTACTCCTGTACTAGCATCTCTGCACTAGCTAGTTGTTATATACATACGAAAAAACCTGATTTGATTTGATATATGTCAGGGAAAACCATATCGTCCTTTTTACTACATTTATTGGCCATGCTCACTATGTAGTCTTCATATTAGAATTTTTCATTGAATGAACTTATCCAGTTTCATTCAGTAAAACTCTACAGAATCAAATTTCCTTTTATTGCTCATTTTATTTTTAAAATCTTGGATTTGCAGGACAGTTTCATAATTCCGACAGGACAGTAACACTAGAAGGCATGATGATCTTATAGAGCATGAAGCATTAGTGTAGTTTGGACCACCGGAAAGTATATAGTAGTTAATATAAGCACGGATGGAAACAACTCCAGCAAACAACATACTATTAAAATATAATAGTATAATAGAAAAATGCCAACAGGGGCTTATATTAATTTAATTCTATTTTGATGTTAACACTACACACTTTTAAACTCTTGAATGCAGACCTTTTACCTGTAATGGAGTGTTTGCATTGCAGTATCAGCCATATAGTCCAATGTAAAATGAAAGTGGTTTTAAATCAGCTGCTTTTGGAATAGGTTCAGAACTCCTTAATGTCTGCCAGAATGAATCTAAAGGGAACGGAGAGAGACTGGGGGCACAACTTCACTCTATGCCATAACAAAGGCTGTATCTTTGCCCAACAGCATAGTGTCATCTGATGCGATCTATTTAACATTAGATCTAATCAAAAAAGGTCCTACAGGTCCTGTGGCAATTGCATTTAATAACTGCTTCATATCAATAAAGGGGTCGTGTTTGTGTCTATGGGTGGTATAATGGTGTCTGTACCCTCACAGCACACTGTCACTGTACAGCATTTTCAAACGCAGCGAGACAAGCTTGTGGAATGAAAAACCTGAAGTGAAACATGTTTTTAAAGACTGTTGTAATGCTGAGTGTTTGTTGTGGAGGGATCCTGAGAAAATGTATTGAGTTCAGATAAGAGAATCTACGGGAAATAGATGCAGTTTACCTCACTTTTGTCCTTAATATTTCAGTATTACCAATACAGCTGTTTTACCAATAAAACAGCTTCTAGCCGCAGCTAACTTTACCAGCCAATATGTGACTTGTACCATACATAGCTATGAGCCAAATGCATACAGTAAGGAAGAAAAACGTGTATAATTTACTAATGTTATTGGGCTATCTAAGTGGCTATCAGGATCAGGGAAACAAATATTGAACAATTTTCTTGACAATCAATTAATCAATATAAACGATTAAACTACTGCAGATTTTTTATCCATATGTTGAAATAATTATCTTTCACCATGGTCATGTGATATTTGTCACCGTAGTGTCTTGGGTACATCAGTCATTTCACTTTAAGAATGCTCTCCTAGTAGATGCTGGTTCATCTTGCATATATGTTGACTCTGGTTAAAAGACATTAACCATCACAGAAGTCTTTGTCATGGTGGCCTGTTGCTAGCTAAACCCCCACAATGATCTCTGCTTACCAACACAGAGCTGCCTTAGTCCAAGTGACCTCCTCCTCAGGTCGCTATAGTAACTAGAATGTACTCAAGCGAGATGCAGACCCACACCGCATGCCTTCCTAAACATGGCAGGTAGCCCTGTGACCTTGACCTTTGACCATTTGACCAAAATTAATGGGTGACCAGGGTAGGTCAAGATAAACATCTATGCAGAGTTTGATTATCCTATGTCAATTTGTTATTGAGTTATGGTGTGGACATACACACCCACACACCCACATACATACATACTGTACATACATACAGACAGACAGACAGACAGACAGACAGACAGACAGACAGACAGACAGACAGACAGACAGCAGTAAGTTCAAGGTCAAAGGTCAAGTGAAAGGCCAAGAGGTGCAATGTGGTAGTCCTACCCTTAGATATACAAAGTTCATCATTGCAAGCTTATATAGTAGATTATAAGGGGATTTTGCACAAAGTAGCCCTGCAACCTTGACCTTTGACCTTTGACCCCCAAAATTAATGGGTGACCAGGGTAGGTCAAGATGAACATCTGTGCCGAGTTTGATTATCCTATCTGTAATTGTTCTCGAGTTATGGTGCGGACATAGCCACCCACATACAGTCGTGGCCAAAAGTTTTGAGAATTTGTGCTCAATCCTCAAGAGGCGGGTGGACAAACTAAAACCAACAAATACTGACAAATTATTAATTAAACTGATTATTCATATTCCTGGGTCAGGATGTGGCCCAGAAGTTGATTGACAGCATGCCAGGGTGAACTGCAGAGGTCTTAAAAAGAAGGTAAA